>NW_010583617.1:615596-706693 GCF_000705375.1 Tinamus guttatus
CTGAACGCAGGCCTCCAACTAGACTTGACTCCATTTATCATCACCCTCTGAGCCCTGCCATCCAGCCAGTCCTCAATCCACTTCACTGTCCACTCATCCAGTCCACACTTCCGCAGCTTTCCTAGGAGGCTGTTATGGGAGACTGTGTTGAAAGCCTTGCTGAAGTCAAGGTACACAACACCCACAACTCTCCCATCGGCCATCCAGCCAGTCACCTCGTAGTAGAAGGCTATCAGGTTTGTCAAACATGACTTTTCCTTGGTGAATCCATGCTGAATACTCCTGATCATCTTCTTTTCCTTGACATAGCTAGCTCTCTTGAAGTCCAGGGTTGCATTCCTACTTCTTGTCCATCTTCCTCCTCGCCAAATCGTGAATTCCAGCACCTGTCTTAACAATTACCACAGACGAATATCAGTAGCTCTGAAAGAATTTCAGTCAGCCCTTTAAGAACTATTAGATTCAAGATGCGTTGTCCTACTTAACTTAAAAATGTTTATCCTTAATAGTTACATTCTTGTCTTTGTGAAACTAGCCACATACGAAGTGCCCATGTGTGCATGTACACATACTTACTTGTGGATCCTTTCCTTGCCCTTGCTCCAGTCTAGTAACTGGTTTATCTGAATTGATTATAAAGTGATCTGAAGTACCCAGCTTTTGCTTGACATCTGAGCTACATTTTTGGGTCAGATTCTTTAAAAATAAAATTACAACTTTTTCCATATATCTGCACAAACACTAACTTTCTTCTTAAACATCCTTAAGCTTGAGGAATAACTTGTCCTATTGCCTATTAACCATATATAAAGCCTTTTCTTAGCACATTGATTTGTGATTATCCAACATCCCTGAGGTCTGAATTAGATTATGGCAATTCAGAATTTTTGTTGTGTGTATATATATATATGTCTAAATATTTATTTGTTTATATGTATTTATCCAATTCTATCCCTCTGAAATGGATTATAGCCACAGGTAGTCCAAGATGAGATTTTTTGGCACACAGCAGTCTCCAAATTTTAGACGAGATCATGCAGTGTTTCTCTGATGATCTGAAATACACGGTCTAAATTTAAGTACTTATATGGTTGCCTTTAGCACATGATCTCAGTGCCATCTATACTTAACCTCAGTTTCCTACTTGAACGCCTCCATGACCGTCACTGCATTATTGCAAAAACTGCAAACTTTGGTTAGGTTTTTAGAGCAATAAAAAAAACCTCTTGACTTTTTCAACATCCTCGTAGCCAGCACTGTTCTGGAGAAGTATGCTCTTGCCCTGCTGCTCTTATCCTTCCTCTTTTCTAGGAAAACCAGACACAATTGCTTGAGAACAGTGCACTGCCCTGCTCCTCTTCTTACACTGAGGCACTCATCAGTCGCTTTGCTTAGCAGTGTGGTTCTGCCCTCTGGGCTTGTATAAAAGCAAACTGCCTTTTTTCCTTTGGTGTTAACAACAGGTTTTTCCAAGGTGGAGCTAACTTTCCATTTGATATGTGTATTTTTAAACTATTTAAATACCTTTGTTGATTCAAGTCAGTCCTCTGCAAACACTCTGTAATGAGGGAAAAGACACAGAAAGGTAAATGGAATAGAGTTTATCATAAACCGGAAGATGCAGCCTGTAAAAATGTGGTTTCTTTGCTTCCCATCTAATTATGTATGTACAAACCAACAAATGAAATGAATAATCTAACGGAGTTTTCTCATGTGCTTGCTCACATGCCTGATCGTACTCATTCCTTACTTGTTTTTGATATTTTTTATTTTGTCTTGAAACATCTCTCTCAGTGTTTTGTTATCTTTTCTACACAGGTTTGGAACAATCCCGCAGTCCAGAAGACTGACTGCACTGCAATAAATATGGATTGCTAAAATCAGATGGCTATCCATTTGATCTCACACAGTTTTCCAACTTATGCTTTGTATTTTTAGGAAGAGCTGCTATCTGGATAAAGCAGCAAAGATTCCTGGTAAAAGTGTTGCAGTTTTATCATTTGGAATTGTAGGATGCTGTTAGGAAGCACTTACAAGAGCAAGATCAAAAATTATTGTCTTTGACCCAACCCTTCAAGTGCTGCTTTCTGGGAACATGTGGGTTTTTGTTTTTGTTTTTGTTGTGTTGTGTTTTGTTTTGTTTTGTTCTTTCAGGAGATTTTTTTCCTTCAGAGTCATTTTGTTTCTGCTTTATGTAGAGGATGTTCAAGGACACCGATGAACTTGGCAAGGATAAGTGAATGCTTATACCTTTAGAGATGGTTTCAGCTGCTCAGCATCTCTCCCTCACCTCTGTTTTTTTAAAATTCCTGTCTAGCCATCTATCTGAAAATGCTTCAGAGTGTCCTTATTGCTTTTCTCCTCATTATACTTGTCCCTGTTGTTCGCAGGGCTGTAAAATATGTGAAGCTGTGGGCTGCACGAGTTTCCCAGAGCTGCCAAAATGTAGGAGCTGCTAAAGGATATGGCTAATCAAACCAGCTGGACGTGCGGCTGTGAGCGGTCAAACTCACAGCTTCCAAAGTCCTTCCCCAGCCACCTTGCACATACTGCCTAGAAATCAGCAGGGCTGGGAAGGTGCAGTTGGATTGACTTTACAGCAAGCCCCATATGGCAACAACCTTGAGTGTTTTGAGAACATGCTTTTACTTGTCACTTGTGTTCCAGTAAATGTCAGCATAACTGAAATCCCTGTGATCAATGTCTGGGCTTTCTTACAAGTTTCCTTTTTATTTCTTTTTCTTTTTCTTTTTTTTTTTTTTCCTTTTCATGCATAAATGCTTCCTGTTCTGCCTTCTAATCCTGCCCTGGAGATGCATAGCACTTCCTTACGACTATTGTTTTTTCACTATTTTCACTCTCATCTCAGTCCAAGCCCTTTCAGCTGTGGTAAGCAGACTATATTTGTAAACTTTCCCCTCTGAGATAATGTCCTTCCTCACATGTGTTTGCATACAAATGTTGTGCATCCTGCTACTTGAATGCAAACGCTGTCACTTCTTTGTTTTATTGATGCTGGGGTCAGTAGTCCCCTTCACCGTGTCATTATTTATTGTAAATATGTAAGGATAAAGAGAGATTTTTTTCCCATAATTCAATTTTTAAGAAGGGTGAAAAATAAATGAGCTAACAAAAAGCCGGTTTTATTGACATATAAGGTTTTCTTAGCAGATGTGTGACAGAAGTTGCCTTAGAAAAATAATTTATTCAAATTTAAGCAATTAAAGTAAGAAGTAAATTAAATTAAAGTCTCATCATTAAAAATCCATTTTGACTCTATGAAACAGTCTCATGCTGAGATTGATGTGACATTTCCCTGACATTAATATGCCTATAGTATGACAAACATTTCTACCTTTCAGAGGCAATATTTTATGATTCTCTCTCAAGCCTCCTTTTTTTTTTTTCTTGTTATTTTGGTCATCTTTTTGTATTTCCCTCATTTTCAAGTCACTTCTCTTTTTCTCATAACAACTACATCTCCTACTAGAGTCAAAAAACTGCCTGTGTGAACTGCCTGTCTGTCTGATTTAAATGGAAGCATAACTAGGGAATTAGGTTTCCTGTTCTTCTACTTCTTTTCCTTCAGCAGAAGCTGACGCCAAATTGTTCAGAAGCACAGCCACTGAGTCATCATAAACCTAACCAATCTCTCCTTCTCCCCACACCTTCTTCTAAAGCTTGCTCTTTTCTCCTTTATTTCACTTGAGAAAGACAACAAACCACTTCTCCTTTTCTTTAAAATGCTTATGCATGCTGTGGTCATGTCCCACATGCTTCCTGGAGCTTCCACTTCTGACAACATGCTTCTTTCCAGTGACCCAGACCAGAGACTCTGGCTCTCCAGATGCACACTGTCACACCTATATGTGGTTTCTTACCTGCCACATTTTATTTATCCCACTGAGTCTCCACTTCTTGTTGCCCTCATCATGGACTTGTGCAGGTTGCACTGACTCTCTCAAATGTCATTTTTTCACTCTAGCTTTTTCATTATTTTATCACTTGCTGACCTTTGGATCAAATCTCCCTCTGCTTCTCATGCTTTCCTTGTAATGAAAGAACCATCACCATCGTGATATAGCAGGTCACTGTTGTCTTATCACAGAAATCTTGAATTCTTGCTCTTGTGCAGTAGATCTAAGCATTAACTTGCATGACATTGTTTTCACCCAGGGGTATGTAGGAGGGGAAAAGGCCAGATGAACTATACTCTATGACATACACTTGTGTTAGCATTCCATCAGTGATGGGAAATGTCTTTATAGTTCTGTATATTTTTGTGTATTCTTTTACTGACTGAAAATTTTGTTTAACTATGGAGAGGGAGAATTTGTTCAGGAATTAGAAGGCAGCAGATATAAGGATGGAAGGAATACTATGTGTGGAATAGATCTTTTGAACAGTGGATATGGTATATTTTTGAAGGATTTGACTTTGAGACAACCTTAACTACTTCTCTGTGAGCACTTATTGGTATTATTGTGTCCTCATCTGTTTCATATCTACTCATGACACTAATTAGAGTCATGAATATAATTAACATTTTTTTCCTATCCTTTGTAAAATAAAGGAGTTCATACACTTCCCTCAGGATAATCCTTGACCATTTCATATAAACTATACACTAAATTTGATTTTATATTGAAAATAAAAACATGAACAACGCTGTATATTCAGTTTGGTTAAACGCTGTTCCAGTACTCATGGGAGAAAATTAACTTAAGCACAGCTATAGTGTGATGGGGAAATCTAGAAAATAACTTTCCAAGGAGTAGTAGAGAGTAACATTCTAGGCATGACTATTCAAGGAGGTAAGTGATAGATCAGACATATTGACTTCAGCTTTGTTTGTCTCACAGTTATAAAAATAGGCATCATTGAGAAATAAAGAAATTAAATGGAGCAAAAAGGGGGATGCTTTTCAAGAAATCTTGAGAACAGCAAAATGCATAAAAACAGGCAAGTCTGACCATATGGAACAGAGCCTGAGATATTCGAATCCTAAAAAAGCCAGGATGGTTGCTGTATCTCTGCCCATAATGCACCTTGGAGCAGCAGACTGCCATTGACAGAAGATGATTTAGCAGAAATGTTAGGAGAAAAGTTTGTGATGCCGAGTTCTGCTGTAAACGCAGAATGGTAAAATGATTCTCCAAGTGAGGTTTCAAGTCTTCATCCTTTCAGATACACAGAGAAGTAAAAAATGTGCCCTAAGAAGCAAATTCATGAGATGTTTCCTGTCAGTATTTCTGGTTATTTTGCATTTCCTATGCTAATCTTCTGTATCACAAATCCTGAAATATCCCTTGATTTAGAAAAAAGAACAAAAATTAGGAAGTGGCTCGATCATAAGGGCAATCTGAAGTCAAGTTTCCATTTGGTTGCACGGAAGGGCATAAAACCAGCATATAAAAGCAAATGGAATTAGACAATTCTAAATGTTGCCAGGCAAAGCTGGGGGACAAGCATACATGTTAAATCATGAATGTGGTAAAAATGTGATGAAGGTGTGATCAGTCATTATTTTTCACTGTGCAAGAACTAGCAAGCCCCAGTGAAACCAATGTGTAGCAGGCTAAAATTAAACAGAAGAAAATCTTTATGATGCATAGGTAAATTGCAGGAATCATACTGGGGCACTGGGAAGGCCAAATGTATAGACTGTCAGGAAGGAATCAGAGAGATTCTTGAAGATTAGGTCCATTTGTGGCTATTAAAGGTAGTCATCTGCATGCCAGCTTCAGCTCAAGCTGATATCTAGGACCTGGAGATCACACTTTTACGTGCGCTCTGTCCTTATGCTGCTCTGTAAAAAGCCACCGCTAGGAGCAATTGCAGAAAGGATGCTGAGAACATGGACCTTCAGCGTGGTACACAGTTTGTAAGAAACTGCTGATGGCTTTCTGAAACCCAGAGGATGAAAGAAATCTTCAGCTGGCTTTATTTCAAGCAAATGGCTAAATGTGAGATTTGCTATGAATTGCACAACTGATGAATATGAGGCCACTCATGACAGTGTCCTACCTATATCTCCTGAGTTAGCTGCAGCACACCAAGTGATAGGCCTTTCACCTCCACAATGCTAACATCAGCTTAATTTAAAAATGTTAGCATTAGTTATTCATTAGTATCAAATACTTAACATCTGTGGCATATGTGGCAAAAATGGAAGATTTCAATTAACTATAAAAGTCCGTCGCTTGATTTCTGAAACCGAGAAGAATTGAGAAAATATTTATATATTTATATATTTTGGGTGGTACATTACAGAAAAATAAAGTTATCATCACAGACATTGAAAGACTCAGTATCTAGGCTCTTCCTTTTCTTCCCCACATTTACTTTTTCATGATTTGGGGAGTTTCCTTTTCTCTGGCATTTGGCAAAACCCAAAAGAGTTAAAAAAGGGACATGATGAATGTTGCTTGTGGCTGGCTGAGGGGAACACGAACTGTGGGTACAGCATCTGGGTCTGCAGAAAAGACATACTTGGTCCCAGACAGCCTGAATGAAGACAAGCCCTGTGTTGTGCTCTGAAGAAGGCAACTTAGGGGAAAAATCCTTTGCAGGAAGAATGACAGCAACGCTTGGAGGCTTCTCGCTGCAAATGCTCTGCTCTGACCTTGTGGGCCCTGCCTGGGAACTGACTGCTTGGAGACCGCTGCCACTTGCAGCTGCAGCTCGCGGGTGCAGAGGGAAGCGACCTCGCCACGGGAGAGCACAGGCTGCCTGAGCCGTAGGGTGCATATGGGAACAAGAAAAGCGTTTTCTGCAGAGTAGCAGTGCTCTGGCAACGTGCGGTGTATGCAATGGCATGGCACCAAGCAGCCCCAGTATTGTAAGGCAAGAATGATTTATAGCCAGATGTGCAAGGCAGGGAAAAAGATTGTGTGTCAGGTGATTAAAGGGAGATGCTTGCAGGACACAAATAAAACATGTTATAAGAGTATTTCTTTGTATTTTGAAACACACTGGCTTTTGCAGCGCTTACACCTTTTTTGTTTATTTGTCTTAGATAGTTTGCCAAAAACAAATTTCTTGTTAAGCATTTTCAAAGATCTAGTGAAAGCTGAGCAACTAACACAAACTTACTTAGAAAGCAATTTTTTTTTTTTTTTGTGACTGAAAGTTTGCATTGAAAACACCACAAAGCTATTCCTTCAGGTAAGTGATTCATGTGACCTCCTTTTCCACTAGGCCAGATATCAGATAGCAAATATTTGAAAAAGCAAAAGGAAAATTATTTTGGAAATAATTTTGGAATTTTGAAAAACGCATTTCAGGGAAAATAACTATTTTGTGACACAAAGCTTACCAAACCCTGTTTTAAGCATTTCAGTTATTGTTATTGCCAAATCTAGTCTCTGGGACAATCAGTAACCTAAAAAAAGTGAAATATATTCCATTATTGTGCTATTAGAGCATGTGAAACTGAGCTTATTAAAATATTTCCCTAGGGACCTTAGAAAAGAGAGTTCTGAAGTAGAAAAATCAACTCCTTAATAAAACTAGTCCATTATGTTTTTATGTTTGGAATTTAAAGATTTCAAACAGATTAAATGATTGGATAGCTGAGTGTTTGGTAGTCCTGTATTTGCATGGAAGCAGTACAGTGATGGGCTTTAGATGAGGGCCAAATTCAGTAAGGAAATTTATGTTGGTTGGCTTTTTTTGTTTGTTTGTTTTAAGTGTAGTATTTCAAATATACAAGGAATACAGAATTTGCCCTCCATAAATAAAACCTCCTCTATTCAGATTACCTGGCATCTGATTGTGTAATAAAGTCCCTAAGTTAATGAACTTATATCATTTATTCTATATGGCCCTGCATTTAGAAAACCTGAAGGATCATCATATCCTTATTTGCCTTTTTATAAAATATATTTATTTACTTGTATATAAGAGTTTGAATTAAGGTCAGTACATACAGGTGCCCTGAAACAATTGAATTGAATAATACCGAGCAGCACAAAAGAGCACTCTAAGTCTTACATTTCACTTCTGTCCCAGAATCTCTGCAGAAAAGCACAGAATGATCAATCCTTGAGCTGCTAGTGACTTTTCCTTGATGGTGGCATTTATTTAGTTATGTGAGGGACAGAAGTAGCCATCCCCAAACGAATACCAGAGTTTAAAACCCACACAGGACCCACACCCACATGTGTACTGGTTTGGCATGCCGTGTTCTGTTATCTTGGCCTTGCTCAGCTTTGTGGTCTCAGGGCTAAAAAATACATTTTGTTCCAGCATCTGAACTTTCATTTCACATTTCTCAGGATCAATCCTTCTGGCTGCGAGACTGTCATGAACAGAGAGCTAAGATGTTAAATCCAAGGGTGGAGCATGGCATTGAATAAATTGTACGTGCTCCCTTAGAGGTTCTTTTTTTGCTGAACATTCTATTGTAATATCCAGCATGGAAACAATAACATTTCCCTTAACTAGGTTAAATTGACACTTCTGTTTCAGTCTTTGAGAGTGTGGGAGTGTGAGGTGCCAAGCTGTGTGTTTGATCCACAAGTGTCTTGGTAGACTGGAATGAATTTCTTACCTTCCAGACAGGACTCAGCATCTCCCTGGCCTCAGTCCTTAGTGATTTTGAAGAAAAGATACTGTGCAGACACTGAGTTTATCCAAGGTCAGAGGAGAAATAATGGAGCCGACAGATCTGCTTTACAAGACTTGAAAGGTCAGATAAAACATGTGTTTTCTACTGTCCCATTGTTTTCCAATCCACGGTTATAAAATCATTGTCAGGACCTCTAATTTGATCAGGCCCTTATAAACTCTATCGTTCAATGAATCACCATTAACAAAGTAGAAATTACGTTTTCACTTTTCATTATCTTATTTTACATTAAACATGCAGTTAGTTTTCCTTAGGTTTCATTTTCTTTTTTTTCCCCATTCACATCTGTATGACTTGTTCTGCCTTTTCTTATCTTATTTAAAAAGCCGAGGGGGAAACTGTGCAGTGAATGCCACTGAGAGATAGATTTCTGAAACATCTTACGTGTCAGCCTTGTTGTGCTCATGGTATAACTTTTGGACTGTCCAGTGAGCGAGGAATTCTGCGGCTCTGCATATAGAACTGAAGATTCTTCTTGAATTTTGCAGAAAGATTGAAGCCTTCAAAATAGGAACTGCTATTATGAGCTGTTAAAGCCGAATTCCCAGAAATGCCAAGGGGTTCTGTGAGCTAGAAGTATCAAACTCTTGGCACACACATATTGGGGCAATGCCCAGCTTCCTACTGCTTTGAAATAGATGATTGATGATCCAGTAATGTGAAGTCTGCTGTGCATTCTGTATACCCTGCAATGTAGACATTGTCTCAGACTTTTAAAGAAAGGGCTCATTTATGTACCTTTCTTACGAAACACAGAAAGAAGAATGAGGTGCTGCCACTCCATAACACACAGCTTGTTTCCAAGCTGCGCAATTCCTGCACAAAAACATCTAACACAAGTCCATGCGATAGCAAGCTTGCATTTTTTGATCACCCTATGCAGAACCCCTAAAGAGGACTCCATAGACCCAGCAGCCCAAAGTCTAGAGGCAAATGTCCTTTGGGTCAGGTGTGAAAGCAGCCGTCTGTTATATGACTCTGTTTTGCCTGGAAAAGAAGACATTATTCACTGAGCCAGAGAAATAACAAGAAATACTACAATACAGTGGCTAAGGAACTATTTCAGAAATAGGGTAGGGGAAAATCCATCTGCTTTTGGATTATTCATAGTTGGACTTACTTATATGTGTAAGGGTGGGAGAACAGGAGAGCATGCAAGCTCTCATTTTAAACATTTTATTTTTTGAATTGTATTGTTCCTTGTCTGACCTTTGCAGCTCTTTGTGGTACGTCATGTTGACTACAGAAAGGTTTTTTTCCTTGCAAGAAGTAAAGAACTGGTTCATGTACTAAGTCAGACTCCCTGTAACTGAACTTGGCTGAAAAGCTGTTCATGAGTCTAAACAGATGTTTAGACCAACAAAAAGTTTATGGACAGTTTGTTTATCTTTCAAAAGAGAATGTTAAGGGTTCGTTTAGGCTTGAGATCCAGTCTTTCCTGGAGGAGTTTGACTGTCTAGTTACATTGGAGCAAAACTTGTTGATTGCAAGAAGTTATTTTTCAAATCTCATAAAAGAGATTCCTTTCTGCTAGAAAGCAGAGACGAGAACATGTGGAAACTGCATTTCTTATAGCCGCCTTTTTTTTTTTTTTTTTAAGAACCAGACTGATAACAAAAATTCTTTGGACAGAAGTTTTTTTTTTTCTTTTCCTATTAACTTTTCAAACATGATATTGTTAAATGATTTTGGACAGTTCTTTACAGATGAGTTACTCATTGATGAATTGTAGAAGAAAAATCTTAAAAATGTTTTTGATTAGAACAAATTAATGTATTGCTCCTGTATTTAAAAATATTTGAACAGAGTAAATGCTTATGTAAGTAATCAAATATTTAGCTCCAGAAGTGCTCCTGCATTTGTGTGCAGAAAGTTCAGATTTTAGGTGAAAATAAAACCACCTTCCTGTACAAATGCTATGGTAGTTCAAATTTACTTTGAAATAATAGATTTGTAAATCAATCTGTATATATATGTCTTGATTTTTTATTCCCTATATGTTCCCTTTTTATGTGATATTTTGTGCTAGCGATCTTATATTGACCCAGTGAATATTTCACTCCCTTTCCACTGTTGAGAATTTTAACAAAAATTCTGCCTGTAGATAATCTTTCTTGTGAGTAGCTGTGATATTAAATAAAGAAATCCTTTTGGCATGACAGTCAGAGCAAGTGCTAATAAAACTGTAGAATCAGCAAATATATCAACTCCCTCACTAAAACAGTCATCCATCAAAGACAGTCGCAACATCTATGTCCCAAGTAGTCTCATATAAGAAAGAATAGTCTCCAGAATAAAAAGACTCCATAATAAAAAGCTATTATTTTGGCAAATGCATATTTGGCCATTGTTGCAATGTGCAGCAGCTAAGTTCTGTGCTTTGTCTCACATGAAGAGGAAACATTAACATGTGACAGTATTATAACTTCTTGAAATGATCTCTTCATTATGCTGCTGAGAAAGTAAATGTGGTGATACAAAGAGTGTTTTATCCACAGAGAACAGACTACAGAGCATAGGCCCTTCCACGGTGGCCATGCTGACTGTCATGTGCTCTCTCTACCCAAACATCAAGCTGGGGAGATGCGAGCCAGATTGCGCCCAGAACTGCATGGGCATGTGGATGCCTGTGCTTGTCGTTCACCTCATGGGCAGGCAGAAAGCGGCAAAGAGCATCTGAAGGGATCGCATTGATGCCAAGGGTCCTATCTAATTGACTAAAATTACGGACAGAGCTAGAGAGTGACTTTTTAACAGGTTTGATTGCTGATATTCTTAAATATCTGGGCGAGGCATTGTAGGAGTAGGCGGCATGAGTAGATGAGTAGAGGCAAACCACTGAAAATTATTGTTAGCTCCACACCATCACAACGTCAGGGTCATTTAGTGCCTCCTCCTCAGGGCCAGTCAGTTGCATCGGTAGCTGCCTTTCTTTCAGACATGTCAAAAAGATGGATGCTTGGAATCACTATTCCAGGTCAGGACTTGATGGATACTAACCTCACTGACTGCATCTGGATGAGGTGCTGATCATAGGTGAGAGGTGATCAAACCTCAAGCGAGGTGGTCCTATAGTTATGCGGACAATATGTGCTGCCTTTATAGGCATGACACGCAGGCAACCGTGTCCATATCGCTTTGCTCACAAGAATCCTCGTTCATGAGAGAGATAAATATTCTTAAGGACTCTGTCTTCAGTGATTTTAAGACACAGAAAGAGTAAATCAGCCAGTAGAGACTAAGCTCTTATCATCCAAATGCTGATGGTAATCCAGAGCATTTTTGGGCAAGGTGCTTAATGGGAGTAACAAAAAAGCAGCTGAGTAAAAGCCAATAATCTGGGCTCTGGCGTCTGTGAAAGGAAAATAATAATAATATATATCCTTCTGCAAAGGCTTAATGACTGGAAGCCGGAGTATATTATGTAGGACAGTAATTTAACATTGTGTCATTTTTCCCCAGATATATTTTTGGGCAGAAATAACTCATGAAATAGCTATGAAATTTAATAGTACCATACTATCAATTTGAAACAAATTCATGAATGAAGTCAGTGTTTTTGCATCAGGTAACAGAATGATGGGAGAGTCTAGGCTTTAATTTGGTTTGCAGATCTATGTGAAATATACATTTTCTTGTTTTTAGTGAGATTTTCAGTTAGTTGTTTGAGTTAGGCTCTTTTCCTTAAAAACAATAAGGACATATTATAATATGCATATTGTTAGAGTCTTGGGAGAAAGATGCACAAAAGCTCATTCATCTGTGTTATTAATTTATCTCCTTTGAGGTGGCTAGGGAATAGTGGGGTTCTTGACTAGCCCGCCAACAGATTCCCAGCACCTCAGTCCTGTAGCTCAACCACAGATTGCAAACAAACTCGAACTATGGGGAAGATGTGACTTAAATAAACACTTCTCTTCCCTGCTTCACCCATGTGATATATATTATATGTGCCTGGCACAGTAGGAATGGAAGAGAACTCAATTTATGGTGGGAACACTGCTTTTAATTCAATAGATTGGCACATTAATAAAGAAGGATTAAACGTCATTATTTGGAGAAACTCTTGTTATTTTAGAAATGTAACATTCTGTTTGACGGAGTCTTGAACTCTAGTGAAGAGTAGCCCTTTAAATCCTGAAATCCTACTGGCATTTGCTTGGTGGGCTGTCTTATCTGATGGAATCAAGGCCAGAGGAGGGTCTCCTTATTTGACCTTAATCTTCCTGTTAACCACCTACAGCTTTAACTCAAGATGCCAAGATTTTTCTTGGCAATCTTCCATAAACTGCTGGGCCAGATTCTGTTTCTAGTTACAGCAGTGTAAACTCAGGACCTCTCTGTCCTCAACCCCTCTAGTCTTCTTGCCTCGGGATCTTGGACTTTTGTTTCTGTCTCCCTATAGATCCAATATCTCTCGATTCCTCCACTAGAATGCCTTGCAGCTCTCTTTTTTTCCCTTAAAATGGCAATTGTTTCTTCCATAGCTTGTCTTTTTTTCTTTTCTTTTCTATTTAGCTGTATTTTTTTCCACGCTAATTTAATACATTTGTGATCCAGTCTGACAAATCTGAGTTTGATATGTTTGTATGATTATATGTTTTTTTATATTCACAAATTACTTTTATCAGCAGTATCTTTTTTCTTCTGCCTCAACATTCTAATTGGAGCTGAGTAAAAGGAGAAAAATAATATATCAGCCTTTTAATAAATGTATTTATAGAAGTCTTCTTCAATTCTCATTTTGGTTTTAGTCTTCATGAACATTTGATTCATTAAGTAAATGGATCTTAATAATCTGTTTTTATTTTGTTTTGTTTCTCCTCCTCTCCCTCATTTACATATGTGAATATTTGTTTTGGAAAAATCCATCCTCTCATCCAGCCCAGTAAAAGAAACCATGCTTAACCTTAACAACTACACTGAGAAATATTGGACACCCACAAAAAACTCCTTGTGACCAACTATTTTTTGCACACAAAAACCTTCTACTACTACTAGCTCTACCACCACCACCACCACCGCTACTATTACTAATCTAGAAAAAAAAAAGTAGATCAATTTATAGACAAATCTTCTAAAGGATATTCCATGTGCAGAAAAACTGAAGCTGATCAATAGTTCATTATAAGGTATTAATTCACCTCTAATCCCCAATGAAAAGCTATTCCTGCTTTCTTGAGAAATGAATAGTTCTATATTGCAGTGAAACATACTGTCCCTTCAAGCTAATTTGCAAAACCCTGATATGGATGTTCCTCAGAAGCTGAGAGCAGCAAGTTAGACACAGGCGGCATTCTGAAAATATTGAGTCTCAAAACACCTCACACAAGTAAATTCGACTTGTGGAGGATGAGGAAAGAAGGGAAAGGAGCTGATATTTGCAAGGAAAGGTCACCATACTTTCACTTAGCAAGCCCAGGCTGACCTTCTGACCCCGAGGGATCAATCTAGTTGCTGAATGTGCAAGTTAATCATAGAATCATGATGAATCCATGTGTTCAGCCAGAGGCAACTCCACTGCTTTTAATTTGCTGCACCTGCTTCTACAGACTTGGAAATGAGGCTCATCCAAGTGGTCATTCTCTCTGCAGTCCCACGGAGTGCTGGCTTATGAGATCTACACTTGTGTGTAAATTGATTCAGTGTGGATATCAAAACAAATTATGCTCTATTGCCAGTAGCGATCAGCTCCTTAGGACATATCCCAGTACCTCCACACCTCAGTTCACATCCAAGGTGTGTTGCTATTCCATTTAGCTTGGAAAATACATTTCCATTGTAGTAGAGTTATCATATATTCACAAACTATTTAAGATGGAATTTTTGGAGAAAGGGTCAAATTACCCAGTTTAACTTTTTACAACTGATTTATCTGGACAGGATTGTCTCTTCCTGCCTTACTTCGGTGTAACAGTATGGCAAACATAATCCTTGCTGTGCTGTGACTCCGAAGTGTGCGGCTTCTAGGGAATACCCAGGTTGAAGTAAAGCTACTACCGAAAAAACAAGGGTAGGGAAGATTACAGTAGCCGGCAGCTACTACGTTTGCTTTTCTCGTTTGCTGAATTCATAAACCTTTTCTTCTATAAAAGCATTTTCTTCATATTTAATATAAACTCATGAGCATTTCATACGCATGCTAGAACTACATAACGAGCAGTTCTCAAACTAGTGTCTTACAACTGTTCAAAATGTCAGAAAGAGCTTGATTTCTCCCAATTTATAATTAAAAGTAACTTCAAAAAAGAGTAATTTTTTTCCATTGCTGCTTAGGAATCTCTTCCCACCCTCTTGAAAACAGGAAATGCAGAAAGCAGAATCAGAGTTTGTTTTAAGAAACTGAAGAGATAAATGTGTTTTTATTGATCCCTTGGTGCTCTGAGTCACAATGTTTAAACATGTTGTTGCCAAAAGTTAAAGAAAAAAAAATCTTTCTCTTTTCATTGCTTTCTAGCCTTATTACAAGCTAATACAAGTGGGGCCCGAGTAAGCAGAAGCTGTAGTACAATTGGTATTGTCTTTATATAACTTATGTATAATAATTATATATTTTCATACATACATGTAAAGTGAAAGCTATAGGTGAGGGGAAACAAACATGCTTAGGCTTAAAGAAGATACTTCTCAGTTTTTAGTTTCAACTCTGCAATGTTCTTTTTTAAATCTTTATAGAAAGTACAGTATATAATATATTTATTCTTTCTATAATTAGAAAATAGCAATCCTTCTCCCTGCACCCCCACAAAGCAATGCAGTATACTTATCCTCACACTATAATTTTAAAATATTGCATGGTGGCTTAAAAAGGCAATGGTGTCTTACCGGAAGTGGGGACAGCCGAAATCTGTTGAGATAGTCAAAGCCAGACAGTACAAAACCATATGATACGATGACCATATCATAGTGAACAGCCTTTCACACAGATGGTCTCTGTGACCTACTAAATCTTTATGTATTCTATCATGCTTTTTTTATGAGGTCTTACCACAATTTTGGCTTGTTATCAGTGAGCTGGTGTGTGAGCTTAGTTGTTCTTTGGACAGTTCTTAGCATGTTTTGTTTTTCAGCTGTAAAATGATTCGCTGGATGTATAAGCCAAAAGTTTCAAACTAACTGAGATGCTAAAAAAAAATAGTTTCTAAATATATTTTGAGGTATTTAAATTAGCCTCCTAAGCGGTCAAAGGACTTATATAGCTTCTGAAATCAGTGAGGACTGAAGGAGCTGATCAACCTTAAAAATGGCATTTATTCTCAACAGGAGAAACACTTTCAAAGGCCCCTCAGTCAATGAGCCTTAGATCTCTCAGTCACATGAACATTTTTGAAAATGTCGTCCAGATCCCCTTCTGGGCATGTGACAAAGGAATGACAAGGAGTGAACTTTCTAATCAATTATTTAGACTCTTTACAGGAAAGCTGCTCAAGATTAGGCTTTTCTTTCTCGCAAAATTCTGAATTAATTTTTAATAAGTATAAAATAAATATAGCTATACTTGCATAAAATTAAAAGAAGGTGTAGGAGCAATTTTGTGGAAAAAAATGGTCCAGGAGGACCCAGCATACTTGGGTCAAAGAGTATATCTATTTTGTGCCTTTTGCACTACAAAATGAGGTTGCCCTTCAATTAGAGTTGATTTAAAAATTGACTTGATGTAGTTGGTGAAATGGAGTTTGAACACTGCTTTTCTACTTGCTAATGTTGGCAAAAGGCATCACAGACTGAAGAGACAATTTTTATTGCTTGATTTCCTTGTTAAAACAGACTGAGGATTGTGCTGTGGTTGCAAATAGTATCTTTGTTGCAATCTAGGCTATTGCAATTTCCACAAATTAGTTTTCTGATAATTATAGTAGTTTACACTCTTTTTTTTTCTAATTAATAAGTGATTAAGAACTTTTTTTTCCCCACTCAAGTCTCTGTACTTAAAACAAGGGAGACTAAAATGGGGCCGTATCTCAGCAGAGTTCCTCTACACCTATATGTTGCCTGACATATGCAAAACATGCTTATCCCCCTAAACTATGTAAGAATCTTTCCACCCTTCATCACGGCGTACTTTCCAGGGCTTAGTGTATTGGATTTCCCACAGTTGGTGGCTTCTGCACCCCACAGATTTGTACTGCTGCAGAGGAAAAGCTAAACCAGCAGTTTTTCAAAAATTCCTGAAGCCTGTTGTAATTCTGTGTGTTTGTGCTGAAAAAAAGCTCCCAAGCTACGCTGACTGGGTTTGAGGGGTCTCTGCAGCTTCATATTTTTGGTGCGCTAAAGCTGGCTTGCAAATGTTCTGAGCACTGCATGCAACTGGGCAATTTTGTAAAAATGTGCAATTGGCACATCTGTGTCAGCTGTTTGAGGAGAAAGGGAGAGTCCACAAGCATGCAGTGGACTCATTAAATTCCCTATCACATTCAATTAAATACCTTGTCAAATAGTTCAAAATATCCAGTGAGTTTCCTTAGTAGATAGTCCTATGTGTGAATAGCTTTCTTTCTTTCTTTCTTTCTTTCTTTCTTTCTTTCTTTCTTTCTTTCTTTCTTTCTTTCTTTCTTTCTTTCTTTCTTTCTTTCTTTCTTCCTTTCTTTCTTTCTTCCTTTCTTCCTTTCTTCCTTTCTTCCTTTCTTCCTTTCTTCCTTTCTTCCTTTCTTCCTTTCTTCCTTTTTTTCCACTTTTGTGTTGACAATTCCCCATCCTCAAGGCAAGTGTTGAAGGTGTTCATTTTAAGTCTTAAAATAATTAAAATTGCTTTGGAATATTTTCGCTGATGTTGATTGACCTTAAAGAAACCTGTGTTCTTTTATGTTGCAAAATATCTTAATGCGAGAGATATAAGTAAGGAACAGAAATGACCATTAGAAACAAGAAGAGGAAAGAGGCTAAAATTTGCAAAAGGAAGAAAAGAGGAAGAAAAATAATGAAACAAAAATACAGGCTCATAATTTTCCTCTAAATGCTTCAGCACTGGTAGCTAATGGTAGCTAGATAATTTGTCAGCATTTGCATTGAATTGCAGCATTTTGTTGTACTGATGTTTCCACCCATGAGCTAATCAAAATGATGAAATTATTACGCTAGCCATAAAATGACTATCAATCACATCTACCAAATGTATTGTTTTTCTTGCAGATAAGGGAGGATTTATAAATTTTCCCAGTGTGTGCAGTGTGTGTGCTAATTCTGCAGAAAGGGCATTAAGCAACCAGGCAGGCATAGAGCAGTCAGATGAACTTGGAAAATGCAGTGAGTTAACACCCACTTACCCGATCTGTGCAGCTATATTTACCTACTCAAAACATTAGCAACAAATGTGGGGGATTTACCACATTTCTCTGCAAGCAGAGCAAAGGACTTAAATAGTTTTGTCCACATATGCCCTTCCAGCACTCGCAAAGGCAGAGAGTAGACCAAACCCCATAGGTGCTTCAGACAGATGGAGAAGCCACCTCGTTCCTATCAGACTTGCCCAATTTCCCAGTGCAGCCTCGAACACATCAGAGAAAAATATCTTGTCTGGTTTTGTATGTTAGGAGCTAGTTGTGTGTGCTCTGCAGAAAAGTATGTATAGTTTTCACTAATTAGAAGAAATAATCAAAGAATTAGTTTTGCCGTGTTTCAAGTAAAAGCCCTATATTTTCCAGTCTGTTCTTGCACATATTTAGCACCTCTGCAGAGAGCATCTCAATTTATACTGGAACCATCTCAATTTATACTGGAAGTCAGTGTCCTTTATTCTTGTTTATATTCACAACAAATGTAAGCTTATCATACATGCAAATGCATTACTCACAAGATGTCACTGGTAGGCTTGACAACAATCTTCTCTCTATTGTGTCTCATGGATTCTTGACTTTGAGCCCTCCCTATTCTCAATTATTTATTCTTGACATATAATCAGTCCCCTGATTCACAAGGAATGTATTCAACTCTCTGATTAAACGAGTGAAGTATTTTAAGAAGTATTTTAACCAGGAAAGTAATGAAAGGCAAATACAGTGACAAACAGTGCTTCAGATTATCAGCTCTAGAAACTGGTGTAACTTTGTTGGGTAAAGTGGAAGATACTATTCCATGTTATAACAACTGCTTTGTCATTACACAGTATCAAAGTGTTTCCAAAACAAAACAAAACAAAACAAAACAAAACAAAAAAAGAAAAAAAAGGTGTGTTTCCCTAACCTGTATCCTATATATGAAACACAAATGGAATAAAATGGTAAAACACAGAAGCAAAGGCTAAATGTTTATAATTTGTACAGATGTTAGCTATTCTCTGTCTTATGACTTCTCAGTGTTATGAGAAAGGTGTCTGTTCAGGTGTCAGGTACCTTGACCTTCTGCTTGGCACCTGCATTTTGCCATCAAGGAATATTTGTGTTACATAGTAAAATAAATCTGTCTTGCCAGTTTATTACACTGCAGAGGTACTCTAAGGCAATTTCACTGACTAAATTTCACGAGTATGTTGCATTTTTCTTACTCTGTGGCGAGTAAGGACAAAGGCAGATCAGAATGAAAGCCTTCGGCGGCATGAGTTATGGTTGGGGCTCGCACTGCAGAACGGTTCTGCAGATCAAGCGGAAGCCGGAGTCTTTCTGGAGGGATCTTTTTCAAATGGCAGCCGCCTCCTCCCGCCCTTTTTCACATCCTTGCTTTCAAGTGAATTTGAGCTTCACATTTCAAAAGCAGCTCATGAATTCCCACATCTAACTGTGAAAAGAAATAAAGAAATGTCATGGCTCCAAATAATGAGTATATTAAGAAAGAAAAAGAAAACTAAGCAGGGATACATAGAACAGATGAATCAAAAGCCTTCTCTAATTAAGAAAAAAATGATTTTATATGTTATATAGTTGGAGAAAATGAAATACAAATGTCACTGCCTCATTTAGCATGTATAATTTGTATTAGTATTTGATAGTATGTTACTGCATTTAAATCTGTGGATCTAGAGCTGTCACAGAGTGCTAATTTAGCAGCCTTAGCATTGTGTGTAGCAATCCCAATGTGACAGGATGCACTGTTCCCCTAACTTCTTTCTAATTTGAGGAGAAAGAAAAAGTGTTGGAACTGATTCCAAAATGACATAAAAATAAATATTTCCATAGGCCTATTGTGAAATATAAAATAATAACTTTATTAATTGACAATTTTTTCCTGTCTAGTAAAGTTAGCTCCACAAGGCACTGAATTCTTTATCTGAGAGTTTTCTTGCTTTATATTCAGTTTAGAGCACTATGAGTTTTCAGTGAGAGCCTCTGAAACAGGGTTTGAATTGGGAGGCAAGGCAGCTAAAATGAAAAACAGAAATGACTGTTCCTTTTGGTTCCGAGTGAACCGAGAAGTCCTAAACAGACGATCTGTTGAAAAGTCTTCACGGGCCAGATGCTTCAGGAATAGGAGGGCAGGTTCACAGAAAATTTTCCATCCAGCCATTTGAAAACTACAGCTTATTCTGGGAGCAAATCCATCAGAAAAACTGAAATTGAAGAGAGTTCAGATGCACAAGCTTTCCAGGAAAAATTCCTAAGAAAATACAAGCAGGGTCATGTGAATGAAGTTACTTAAGGAAATTATGTTTGTTATGTTTGTTGTCCTTAGATTAAGTAATAATTAACTCTAAGCAGTAGTAATACTCCTTAGAGTAACCAGTAAGTAAGTTTCCAGCACCCAGCAACATACACAGAAATTAGCATGAATCAACTGATCGCCCAAAAGCCCCAAAGAGAAGGCCAAGGTTTACTAAAGGTGCAATGTTTTGCTTTTGATAGTGAACAGTGCAGGCACAGCAGTCAAACCTTTGCTCACAGAAACACTGCTGAAGTTGGTTCAGAAATCAAAGCTCAGTCAAAGGGAATATTGGTACAATTGATAAAAATGACTTAATTCAAGCCTGTGCTGTGAATGAGTCAGTTACGGTGCTCCATGTTGTGTTAGAATATGGTTTTCCTCCACTGAGGAGAGAACATGCTCGAGTGTTTTATGATTTTACATGTACATAAGGACAAAATTGATGTCTTACAGCTTACACATGTTGCAGAAATTCAAGAAGAAAATCATCATTTGGAGCTTTTTCAGATTTATATTAAATCTTTTAAGTTTCAAGAAAAGGAGTGCATTAACGAATACTTTTGTACCATGAATGAATTTGTCCACATTAAATGAGACAAGGGAGCTTCTGTTCTAAACTCATCATACCATTGCTAAAATACCTAGTTTTCTTTTTTTTCTTTTTTTTTTTTTGGTAGGTTGTGGGGCTCCCATATTTCTCCAAGTCCACTTTTACCTAAATCGACCCATGACTGTTGAATAAGAGTGAGAAAAGATCAAGTCCTGCATATGACAGAGAGTTTCATCATTGGCACTAAGAGGAATTAGGTAAAACTCAAATGTCAGAGCTTACAAATTCATGGGTATCAGCTGGATCAAGCCTTTAGGCTGAGGTCATCTCAGTCAGGACACAAAACATCTTTTAACTGTTCTTCAGCTGAAAATCGGTTCAGTACAAGCACATTAAAAAGCATTTTTTTTTTCCCTGAAGATTTGTGAATTTGCTAAGAATTCCTCTCTGATTTATAGAGATCCAAGCTGCCAGGAGTGGATAAAAATGAGTTATAGGCTGCCTGCAGGGTCCTGCTTTCAGACTGCGTGATGAGGATGCCCTGACAGCAGAGCCCCACGGTGACTTCAGCATGACCATGAGGCTGATGAGTCTCGGGGTACACGTATGCTGCCTGGGATCCTGGGCAGTTGCAGGTGCTTTTGTATATGTGAAAGACAGCCATGTAAAACACTCTTACAACTGAGCTCCTACTAATTTGACTTCTTTTAGCGGTGGTGAATTTTCCTTATTCCTTGTTCCATCAGGACATGACTTTTTAAAGCACACTGAAAGGGGCCCTGATTTGGATATATTTGAATTACAAAGAGCATATGTTTCCCATTTTAAGGAATGTCAGCTTAAGCATTTAATTGAGAAGTAGGTACATCTGGTGTTTTAACTAAATATATTGTAGTTGTTGTCAGCCTTTCCAACTGAAAATTTTAATTTCCATATAGCCACAGATTCCACAAATTACAAGCACAAACCATGTCCACAGTGCCTCATAGCTTTAATCCTGAATCCAAAAACATGCCATTATTTTTTCCTTGGATCTATAGGTCAAAAATAAAGGAAGAAAGAAATGACAACACCAGAAGCACGATAATCACTTTAAAAGAATGAATTTTGAATCTCTAAGATCAAAAAAGCCCAGAGCACATCTGTAAATGATAGCTCAGCTCTCCCGAGGAAAACTGCTTCATTGGTCTTATTACCTCAGCCCTGTATGCCTGCCTGGAAACTAAACAAACAGATAGTTTGCCAAGATGAAACATCAAAAATCCAGAGTACAGAGTTTGACTCGGGATGCCGTAGATTTAGCTCCCAAGATAAGATGGGCTGTTAACCAAGGCTGATAGGACATGTTCCAGGACAAAATCATGTAAAAGCTAAGCATGCATAGTCCTTGCAGCTAAATAGACAAACCAAATGTTTGTCCACTGTCCAATTGTTTCTAAGAATGTATTATAAAAAGATGCTAAATGGTAACTTCAACAATATTTATGTTTCTGTCAGTATTATCTAACTCTGCCATTAAAACTAGCATGTCTAGTACCAAGTATATTAGCTACGGGAGATAATCTGTTTCATCTTGTCCAGAATCACTATTATTATGTTATGTGAGACCCATAATGTACCTCTCTTGCCAGAAAGAGACATAGGCCAAAGACTAAATCACAGCTTTGCTCAGGGTAGGAAGCTTCACAAAGATGCACTTCCCCTTACAACAGACAAATCTGTTCCCACTGTGGTAAGGACTCATATACTGATTAAATATTTTACAAAATGCATGCAATACTTAACCTAAAAGTCCTAGTGCATAAACAAGCTGCAGGATTTCATGCAGTTTATAGGGATAATGCATAATCTGAAGTCAAGCATACTGCCTTTTGTTTTTAGGTCAAACAACTTTATTTGAAAAGAATAATGTAGCATGTATCTTCTGACAGTAGATAGTCACCTACAGCATTAAGATAAAATGAAATGGAGAACAAGTGTCCCTGGGACAGAGGTTTAGTTTCATGCTTCCATGAAAAAGTTGGTTCAGGACTTTCCAGATGTAGGTCATCATTGTTACTAAAACTCAGGTGACTACTTGTAGCTGCATATTATATATATTAAATATCTTGTGCTTTTTAAAGTAATTGGCTTACATTATTTTAAGAAGCAAGAAATGTACATTAACATTTCTCACAATAATCTATGTGAATTGAGAACCCAGAATGAGCATCCAGTTTGTGTGCTGAAAGAAACATTAACAGCCATTTTAAATGCAACCGGTAAGCTCAGATCATGAACTTATTACAGCCTTTTTGTTACAAAAATTGATATGTCATGAATGCCTCTCTATCACAGCAATTTTACCTGATGAGACCTGCCTGACAAGGTGATCATTAAATCCTAAAGGGCAGCTCCTGAGATTGAAACACCTCAGGGCAACGGTCTGACCCAGGCCTGGGTGATCAAGGGGATTTGGGTTTGGAGAAGTGGCAAGTTGCCAAAAGCTGACACAGAAGCTAAGTGTTAACAGATATGAACAGCATGAAGCCTTGTGGAGATATTAAGAATATTTAATCAGGGGAAGCGTGTGGGAGTCAGGTTTGGATCCAGGAACAAAGTGCTCAGAGGGTGATGTTCAAAGTGCTTTGAGAAGCCACCTGCTGGGTTTGAGATATCCCAGAGGGGAGCTGGTGTGAGCCCCACATCCTGGAAGCACTACTCTGGGGTCTTCTAGGTGCATCTCTTCAGCTGGAAAGAGGGAGGATTGGAGCATGTGTCTGAGATCCTGAACCATGAGAGCTTTCCAAATGGCAGACATGCGGTCATCAAGGTGCCAGCACCACATGTCCACGTCGTCTCCCTGCCTCGAGGTCAAAGACTGAAGAATATCTATCGAGAAGTGCAGGATTAAGTAGAAATGTGACTGTAATGCAGCCAGCGGGCATAGTCCAAAGGCAAAGATTAATCCTTTCCCTCCTCCAGAGTACTGTGAAGAAAGGTGAGGATGATTGTTCTAGCATAAAATTTGGATTTTCCTGCCTGTGTTGCTAACCCTTTTTGACTGGTTGTCACCTCAGCTCAGTGCCGCAATGTGCAATATGCCACATGCAGCTCTATACAAGGTCCCTGGCTAATCTTGCATGGCGGGAGCAGACACTCTCCCATGTGTATATGACCCCTGGGCTTGATTATTATCTACAGGAATGAGACGACTAAGCTGAAAAATGCACCAACTAGTTCAGCATACAACAGAAGAGCAATGCACATTGCTGAGAAGACAGCACTCCCATGCCCTGATCCCTGGGAGATGGATCTTTGTCAAAATCAGAGTCAGACTGAGGTTTTTAGTGCCCGACATCAAAGCCTTCTGCAGGAATGACCAAGTGACTTAAGACATTATCTTTCTCTGTGTGCTTTTGGCTTTCGACATATTTTGTGTGCACAGGGGAATGTTACCCTCGATGGTAAAGCATGTCCATCTGAAGGGCAGGGATTTCTTCCCAGTTGGCTTGCTTTGTTGTGTGTTATCCTGCAAATGGTCAGAATTGCCATATGCCTCATCATTTTTCACAAGAAAGTGCAGTTTATGCCCTGAGCAAATCTCCTTGCAATAGAGACAGAGCTTGAATTCTCTCAATGGTGCTCAGAAATGGTGCAAAATCTTGTTCTACTGAAGGTGAGACTGAGTGCATCCACACTTTGTTTCCTGGTTTGCTCCCAGGATAAATTCTGGAATGAGCTAGTTATTTCCATCCAAAAAGAGACCTAGACTGCAGTTGACATGACAATTTGTTCCAGAGTCTGTTTTTGACAGACTGTATGGATGCAGCCCATGCCAAGTTTGACTCCATCCATCTAGGACATTCCTCCCACGTTATCCCATGTGGTAATGCAGCACATATCCTTAGTGTCATACTGTAAGGAGCAAACCATGCTAGACTGCAGCACAGCCCTCACATTATTTTAGGCATTGTGAACTGGAAAATGATGATGATTTGTTAGTCTATCCTGGAGCCGCAATCACCACACATGGGGCCTGTGTCTGGCATGATCCACTGGGATGCAAGGTACTTCTTCATCGCTTGAACTAAAGGCATCCCTTCTGGAGGTCTGCAGATGCAGCCATAACGTCCCAGGGAGAACAGTGAGGTCAGTGCTGGATCTTCTTATTCTGCCAGTAAATGCTGAAATTCCTCAGCCGCTGATATGGGAGAGATATTCTGAGGCCACCTGGAGAAGTCAGGTGACAAAAAGATCTTCATGTATTGTCTAGACCTTTGACTCTCTGAGAATGTGGTGAAAGGTGGCTGAGGAGAGATCTCTCTTCAAGGGCATAGGCGATAGAAGCAGCAGGAAAGTAAGAAAGCATCAGTTAGAAAAATGTAGTGACATTGCTTTGTAGAAGTGATCACAGATGAATTGTTTTCTAAAAAAAAAGTCTTGTGATATATTCTTTCCCTTTTATGTATTTGGTAGGACTGAGGCATGTAGAACACTATCATTAATAATCCAGTTTGTCTTGTAAAAGAGCCAGGAGAGTTTATAACTCATACTGCCTCCTCATTACTGTCCAGCTGAGGATCACGTGTAAACTGGTTTTAGGAAATGTAAAATGAGCTCAATAAGCATTTTTTTTTTTCTTAAAACAATGTGTCATGGTTCCAAGACGGAGTAGCCTGGGGAAAACTGGTGGGTTTTTATAGCAGTAAAATAACATCTTGCAATTAAATATCAAAATCTAATTCCTGAAGAGAAAAACAAACAAACAAACTTACACTGATACACATATGTGCATATGTAGGGATTGCTTGACACTCCAAAAAAGAGCCAGATCTTAGGAGGCTGCACCATGAAAGCTGTGCAGGAGCTGACACTAGCACATTTTAGGACAGGAAGTGAAGAACAACAGCACACTCAAGAGGACTTCAAACTCTGCTTTTATCAGAAGTCTGTGGTAAGTAGGACAACTTTCTAGATGTTGCTTGTGACTACTCACTTGATATAGAGAATTTTAGAGGGTGCATTAGTATCAATGGTGCTGTCATTATTTTCCATAACTTCTATGGACAGATCTGTCGTGGTCTACTTGTGCTTACGAGTTGGGCAGGCATGTGTTGGTCAGTAACACTCCTATTGTTCTCTGCATTCCTGTTAAGACATTCTTATATTGCTTTTTGAACACACAATGAATTACTTCCCATATAATTTTCCTGAAAACAAATACTGTGATAGCCTACTATCAGTTGTTTAGTTGTTGCAGGACAGATAAATATATGGAATGTAAGGCAAAAAAGTTGTATCCTTCTGAATTAAACATATTAAAATAGTATAAAAATATTCTTTGACCATATAGTCTATTTTTTGGCAATATTCTTCCTAGCAATAAAACCAGCTCCAGAACATTTTGCAACTATTATTCCAATACTTTTCCAGCTGACATCAGCCAGGACTGTGCCTCTGTAGAGACACTAACACTGGCGTATTTATATAACTATGCTCAGGGAATGTTTCTATATGCAAACTGCTCTACACTTCATTTAAAACATTGAGCACATTTTGCTTATTTAGTGGTAGGGCTATATGCTTCAGATTACAAATTCAAACTCGCATAGTTACTAGAATCATATGGCACGAATTATGTGCCAGGTGCAGTTTGTGAACATCATTAAGATGCTTTGTTCTTAGTTTTCGGATGTTCTTTTTTTATTATTTAAATATAACATTGGCAAAAGAACAGGTAACAATATCAAAGGCCTAAAAGACAGAAAATAAAGAGAAATGCACAAAGCACTGTTACCCAACCAACCAGATTTTTAAGAAATATGTGTGCTCACAAAGAAGACAAACAAATTTATTTTTTTGACAGGTCACACAAATTGAACAGACGTTCACTGCAATTCCTGCAATTATTACCTACTTTGGTAGGTGAATTATAGCTCAGATGCCAAAACTGTGATAGATCCCTGTGTATATATATAAAGGCATGTTGTGAATTTTGGAGGGTGCAATTGATATGGGTCAGAATTAATTAAAATAAAGTTGGAAAATGAAGAAAGAGGTAAGACAAGAGTAATAATAATATCTAGTGGCTACACAGGAAGGTATGTAATGATCTTCATGTTAATGAATACAAAGCTCAAAAAGTGCCTACTGCCATCTCCAGCTAAAGTTGCCATGAGATAACTGGAGAGTGAGGGGACTTTGTAATATATCCAGCAGCATTCTGAATACTGAAGTAGAAAGCTGAATTGATTTCTGTGTATGCTGGAACAGATTGCTTTAATAAATCTATTTCCTATAGACAGATCTTATTTTGATAGTGGAAGCTAAACCAAATTGTTCTTATGCAGGCATTCTTGTTAAAAAAATATATATAGTTGGAGATAACATGACAAATACTAGTATTGAAGGTGTATATTTTAGTATGAGTTACCTTTTTCTTTCTCCTGTTTGGTTCTTCATGGTGTGACCATTTTTACAGAATCACAGAATAACAGAATGGTTGTGGTTGAAAGGGACCTCAAGAGATCATCTAGCCTATCCCCCTGCTCAAGCAGAGACACCTAGAGCATGTGATACAGGGTGGCATCTGGGGGAGGTTTGAAGATCTCCAGAGAAGGAGACTCCACAACGTCTTTGGGCAGCCTTTTCCAGGGCTCTATCACCCTCACAGGAAATAAGTTCTTCTTCACATGGAGATGGAACTTCCTGTGTTTCAACTCATACCCATTACCCCTTGTCCTGTCACTGGCCACCACCAAGAGTCTGGCCCCGTCCCTCAGGTATTTGAACATGTTGATCAGATCTCCTCTCAATCTTCTATTCTCTAGGCTAAACAGGCCAGCCTTGCTTTGTCTTTCCTCAAATGACAGATGCTCCAGTCCGTTAATCATCTTCGTGGTTTTCTGCTGGACCCTCTCTAGAAGTTCCATGTCCCTCTTGTACTGGGAAGCCCAGAACTGCACCCAATACTCCAGGAGCAGCCTCACCAGAGCTGAGTAGAGGGGTAGGATCCCCTCCCTCAACCTGCTGGCAACGCTCCTCCTGATGCAGGCCAGGATCCCATTGGCCTTCTGGGACACCAGGGCACATTGCTGACTTATGGCTAGCTTGTTGTCAACCAGGACTCCCAAATCCCTCTCCGCAGAGCTGCTTTCCAGCAGGTCAACCCCTAATCTGTACTGGTGCCTGGGGTTATTCCTCCCCAGGTACAGGACCCTGCACTTGTTCTTGTCGAACGTCATGAGGTTCCTCTCTGTCCGGTTCTCCAACCTGTCTAGGTCCCTCTGAATGGCAGTGCAGCCTTCTGGAGTGTCGGCCACTCCACCCAGTTTGGTATCGTCAGCAAACTTGCTCAGGGTGCATTTTGTCTGCTCATCCAAATCATTGATTAATAAGTTGAACAGCATCAGGCCCAGTACTGACCCCTGCAGTATACCACTGGCCACAGGCCTCCAACTAGACTTCATTTATCTTCACCCTCTGAGCCCTGCCATCCAGCCAGTCCTCAATCCACTTCACTGTCCACTCGTCCAGTCCACACTTCCGCAGCTTTCCTATGAGGCTGTTATGGGAGACTGTGTCTAAAGCCTTTCTGAAGTCAAGGTAGACAACACCCACAGCTCTCTCATTGTCCATCCAGTCAGTCACCTCATTGTAGAAGGCTATCAAGTTTGTCAAACACGACTTTCCCTTGATGAATCCATACTGACTACTCCTGATTGCCTTTTTTTCCTTGACATGCCTAGAGACGGTCTCTAGGATGAGCTGCTCCCTCACCTTTCCAGGGAGGGAGGTGCGGCTGACCAGCCTATAGTTTCCTGGGTCCTCCCTCTTGCCCTTTTTGAAGATTGGAGTGACGTTGACTTTATTCCAGTCCTCAAGCACCTCCCCCACCCTCCATGACCCCTCAAGATGATGGAGGCCTTATTTTCCTTGACATGCCTAGAGACGGTCTCTAGGATGAGCTGCTCCCTCACCTTTCCAGGGAGGGAGGTGAGGCTGACCAGCCTATAGTTTCCTGGGTCCTCCCTCTTGCCCTTTTTGAAGATTGGAGTGACGTTGACTTTATTCCAGTCCTCAAGCACCTCCCCCACCCTCCATGACCCCTCAAGATGATGGAGAGTGACTGAGCAATAACTCCTGCCAGTTCCATCAGCACTCTTGGTGCATCCCATCTGGGCCCATAGATTTATGGGTGTCCAGTTTGCCTAAATAATCCCTAACCCAATCTTCCTTGATCAGTGGAAAGTCGTATTCTCTCCTAGTTCTCTCTCTTGTCTCCTTGTTCTGTAGTTCATGGGGACTAGCTTTAGCAGTAAGGACAGAAGCAAAGAAGGCATATGTTGCCATTATATCATACTTGGATATTCCTTTTGCTTTTACTTCTTTATTACAGTTTTCTGTAAGGAAAAGTATGACAAGTCACACTATGGGGATGACTGGCTAAGGCATCAAAAGCAATCTTGCCTTAAGCTTATTTCTAAATTGCATAAGATTTGAATCATACCAAATGTTTGTCCTTATAATACAATCCTTGTTCTTACTGAACTGCCATTGACTGCTGCTCTGAATGACCAATTTGGGACCATATTTGCTTTAATTAATGCCAAGAGCATGCTTGCCATCAAAGCAAGTTGATTCAGCTCCTCAAAAAAAAAAAAAAAAAAAGATTTTAGTATTCATATGTGTGTGTGACTTTTGGTTCTAGGATAGATTTTGCAGAAATTCTGTTTGGATGCAAAAGCTTTGGAAAAAAAAACAATAAAGCAGACAAGATGGTGTGGCTGCCACTGCTCAGCATGAAACAATATTTTTGATAAAAGATCCTGCAGATTGTAAGTATTCCTCTGCAATGATATTACCAATATAAATGTGTCAGTAATACAGGCTGACGGGGAAGAAAAAATGGTTTCATTGTTCTCTTGAAATGAGCAAAAATGAGCAAATAAAGGATTTGTTTTACTATTGATTTGCAGGAATTTTGCATCAGAAGAGGTCTGCATCAATCACTTAGACCACAGTGTCTCACTAAGGATATCAAAATCTGACAAGTAGCTTTAAAAAAAGTTAGTTGATATTGTGCAAAAGAATTAGTAGTTTTAGTTTTACCCCTAGATATTGTCTTTTTTTGCCTGTTTACAAATTAGTCTTCTGGTCTTGATATGAACAGTGCATCTGTTTCTCTCCTTTCTCTCCTTCTTATGAACTTTTGGAGCTTTCTCAAGAGAAAGTGTGGGCTAAAGGAAATGTTATGCTTTGCAAACTGGGAATGTTAAGTACGTGGTACAAAGCCATGGGTTCTGATGTCTTTTCTTTTTTAGAATTAAGAAATATTTTTCAGAAAAGAATTTAATTGAAATGTTGCATTATGAGCTTCTGGGATTGGTGCTGCTCACAAAAATGTGATACCTTTTGAAATATTTACTAACTTATTTTTAATATACCTTTACAATTTCTGTTTTACTCTGCTCACTTTACGGCACTCTGTGAATGAATACATATTTCAAGTGATTTATGAAATTAGTGAGTTTCTATAAATATGTAAAACCAGAATTACGGAAAAGAGCAGAGAACAGAGTTGGAAAGGTTTGAGAGGTTATGCCTCCTTGGTTTGAATGCCTCAAGAACCCAAGAATCCAACTACAGCTTTGCCATCCCAGACATTTGATTATGTCCTTCTGAGAAGCACCTAGTAATAAACTCCATAGTGACTGAAGGCTTTTCCAATGTCCAGTGATTCTTACAGATAAAAAGGTTTTCCTGATATCTAGTTTGAATTTCTCTAGTTGTAATTTGAATATCTTTCTTCTTGTCCTATCACCAAGGATGTGAAGAAGGGATTATTTCCTTTGCTTTTTGCAGCAGCCCTTTCTGTACTTGAAGGCTGTTATCATGTCTTCCTTCAGGCTTCTGTTTTGTAGACTAAACAAACCCAATTCTTTTTCAATTACAGCTTAATGTTGCTTAACTGTCTGTGAGATCTAATGTGGAAGGAGTACTTGCAAAGAACACAGAGCTATGCCAATTACAGAAAAGTTTCAACACACACACAGAGTGCTTAGCTCTGGATTTTGTGTGCTTCTCTCTCATCCATTCCCTAAATTTAAATTCAGAGCCTTCAAGGGTTTTGCTGAATGCTAGTCTGGTGTCGATCTGAGTTCAGCTTCCAGCTACCCAGAGAGACAGGGAGAACTTTACTGAAGTTTTAACCAAAGTCAGCATTTAGAAGAAGTTAGTTAAAACTGACCAACTATTAAAGCTGTCTTAAAGAAAAGATCAATGACCTAACACTGTGCTATGAAAAGGAAGCTACTGTAATTGGAATTTGTAGGAGGTGGTTTTCTAAAGAGATAAGATAGTTACTTTCAGTAATATCATTTTCCCACCTTTTTCTTTTTGTCTGAAAGGAAAGTGAGAATTAGAAACAAAATTTGGCAAAGATGAATTAAATTTAAATAGAATATGTGAATAAGCTTACATCTGTTCCTAAGCAGCCTCTCATACTTCACTATGATCTCAGCAATTACTCTAGTCATACCTATAGTATCTAATATTAAGACGTGTATCTGTATTAATAACAAAACCTGATGTTACTGAACATTCCTTATGATTATTAACATATAAAATTATCCTGGCTTTATGCTAAAGACAGTATTAGCTACTCATTTTCTTACTGCTGTCCAAGCAACATTCTTTCACTGTGCTGTATTTGTATACTTGTATATTTTCTTTTTCTTTTTTTTTTAATGCACAATTTAAGGTTTATCAAGTTCTCTTTATTAAGTGATAATACATTTTGTCACATTAAGTAGCAATACACTCTACTATTTTGTTAATCATTTCTGAGCATAAAAATGCATGATCAAGTAATTTAATAAATTTGGTAAATGTGATAAGTTGATAAGGCTCTTGGTAGAATAATCTGGACAATTTACTAACGTGGACTCATGCAAAAAAAAATGTATTTCAACATAGTTCATTTAGGACCATGGCAGGCAGTTTATACCAACAAATGTTGAGCTGTATTTGGTAGCCCGTAGTGCTGAAATAGATTCAGGGATGAGACACAAATCATAAGAGATTTGTCACAACACTTGTCCAGCTTGATGTTATTTAAAAAAAAAAAAAAAAAAAAAAAAAAAAAAAAAAGCAGAGCATTATGAGTAGGGAAGTGTTCTTAGTGAGAAAGATGCTGGAATTCTGTATGCAGATTTTATATTTAATTTAAAAGAGACATTGAAATTGGCTAAGTTACAGCAGAAAGTCTAAAAAATTGGGTACAGAATAGTCTTTTTTAATTGCAGGTGACTTGAATGTAGTGCCTGAGCATGTCTGGAAAACAGCAGGCATAAAAGGTTCTTTAGAATTAGACATCATAAAAATGAGGCTTGCATGTCAAAGACAGATGAATTCAAATAGCAGTCAAAATGCCTTTTTTAGAAGTGAGATGAGTTAACAAGCAAAACTAACTACCAAGAGAAGTGATAGACTTTCCGTCTCTTCATGTCTTCAGATGAAGACAAACCACCTTTCTGTGAGATGGCCTTCAACTAAACACAGGTCAGTAGGCTCCACTTGGAGGTAACGGGGTGACATGGACACTTGTGGCATATGAGCAATGAGAACAGGTCACAGAGCCTTTGCCTTCACATTGTGAGAGCCGGAGCTCTTGTCAATGAGCTTAAAAGTCTGAGTTACGAAGGATGCCATTAGTTTTCTATTCGTATAGATCAGCCTATCTTAAAAAAAAAAAAATAGGCAAGTAGATCTTCCTCACCCTTAGGCTAGTTACTAAGTGTCAATAGCTTGCTGACCCACACTGGGTCAGCTGGTGTCACCCCTTAAGTTCCAGTCTGTCCAGAATGCCAGCGGGAAGAGCAAAGGATCACTTCTAAAGGCCACTGCTTTAAGTAAGTCTTTCTCTCCTTTCTCCTCCCCCGATATGTTGACCCACAGGCAATTCCTCTTCCAGAAATAGGAACCACCAGCCAAGTGATAAAAAGCAAGTCACTGAGATCCCAACTTTGTGATCATCCTGGGGAGATGCTTCAGAAAGATAACTTGGGAGTCATCAAGGATGTCAATGCTTGTGACACTAAGTCAGTAAGGACAGGGAGTGCAAATTTGCTTTTGCCTCAGATATTCCATGTTATCCTTGCCTGTAGCATTTCCTTCCTTAGCATTGTACTCTATTCTTTTCCTAGTGACATACCTACTTGTTTAGGGCACTACAAGTGCAGAGGAGTCTCTGGACTGAACTGTACCCATTTCACCTCAGATCTTCCTCGAAAGCGAACAGCAACTGTAGGAGATCAGTTCTCCTGCTGGGTAGCCTTGCCTGGAGGAGGTGAGCAAGGAATCCATTTCAGTTGCTGTAGGGAACTCTCATGGTAAGACATAGCAGAGCTTGGCTCTACCACGTTCATGAAGGCCCTAGTTTTCCTCCTGTAGGCCGGGTGTGGGGTTGGCTAGAACACGAGGTGTTTGAGAGAAGTAACCATCCCCTGCTGGATTATTCTTTTACCTTCACTGGAAGAGTCAATGGGAAGGGGATAGATACCCTGGCTTGTTTGTGCTCCCTGTCTTCCTCACAGGACGGGCCAGATCAACCAGAAAAGACAGCCTGGGCAGGAACAGCAGTTCCTCACCGAAATCACCTCTCTGGACTTCCTTGCTGTAAAGGATATAACACACCTTTATCAGCCTTTATTCATCTTGCAGACACTGATTCTTTTCTGCTGTTACCTTTTCCAATTTTCAGATCCAACTGACCTGCTTTCAGATCTTAATTTTAGTTACTTTTAAATATTATCTAACTCATCCTTCTTCCTCCAAAATAGTACTAGTGTTCTCTCCTGTTTCCCCTCTGCCTTCCCTCTCCCATTCTTACCAGCTGTTTTCTTTCTGGTTTTAATTCTCGTTTGCTTTTCAGGAGAAATGAAAGGCTGTTTACCGATCCTGTCCCCACCCTTTCCTTTCGTGTCACAGATGGAATATGCATGCTCTCTTCCCTACTCCCCTGGTCTTTTAGAAATGAATTTTGGTATTGCTGAAAGATCCCACATGAAGCTGACAACTCAGAAAGTCTAGAAACAGAGTGTACTGAGGGGAAATTAATTTAATAACAAAAGTTCCCATTTGATTCTCTATTCAAAACCTGGAAGAGGGTAAAAGGGATGTTTAGATCATCTTGCATGGACCTACATATATGCTTTGTGCTATGAAACGCTGATATTTTGACAAATTGTGCGGAGTAACTTGCATGTTTTATCTTTTTGGCATTCTGACAGTGAACCTGGGGATGGGAACGAACATCTAAGAAAAGAAGCCTTTTGCACTGTAGAGTAGGGATTCTGTTAGTTCTCTTGTATTTTGGACATTGAAAATGGAAGATGAGAATAGTTCATTGGGAGAGAGGAGTGATAGAGCAATGCTAAAAACTAAAGATGTTTTATTTTCAACTTAAGCAGAAAATGTAAGACATGGCAATACAGCTGCAACACAGATGAAGTGGATGTGTAGCAGAGACATTACTGCAATTATCTTCGATGTTACATTTTTTCCATGTGTAAAGTTTACTGAGAGTGGAATGTAAAGAATCATGCAAGCAGCTAAATAAACAGAGGAATTTTTTGGCGTAATTTCATAAAAGAAAGGAGGCTGAAGATTAACAAAATAAAGAAGAAAGAGGGAAGACAAATCCTCCTTTGTGTTGCATGAGGTTCAAGTGGAACACTCATTAGCATCTAACATAATTATGCCTATAAATGATTTATAAGTTCACCTATGACACTAACTCATTGTTATTGCAGCAATTAACTAGCTTTATGTCCCAATCTTGCAATGGAGGATACTGGGATGGTGTCCAGTTCTTCGAGAAAGACTTTCTGAACCTGATAAATGATTATGTAGTTTTGGTATTTTTTCTCTGAAAAAAAAGGATGAGAAATTTTTTACCTGTTCAGTAAAAGTGAGTGTCAAATGCTGTCCTCTGCACAGATTAATTTTTGAATGTCCATCATTGGAATTAGACAGCTATCTTTCAATGAAGTTAATGGAACCTGCTTACATATTTCCAAAGAGAAAATACCTTTGAAAGCATAGTTATAACATATCTATCTATCTATTTATTTCTTAAAAGATCAGATTTTCAGTTGACAATTTATATCTATGTATAGATTGATTTATTTATAACAATAAATTATTTTTATAGTTATGGCACTATTATCATGCTAGAGCAAATAACTTTATAAATGTGGACTTCTACTATTTAAAAAAATATAATGATAAAACTAATTTGTTTTTTTTTCTGTTTGTTTTCATCCTAATATTTTGTCAGCAATGACAGATCTGAAACTCTTTAACTATAATTCTGATTTCCTAGACCTCATGTCTATGTTGAATGTAAATTGAAACAAATCTTCAAGTGTTTTATCACACCTAATTTGTCAGAATGTTTAGACACAAACAGCTGGGAAGTAGAGAAGCAATTCATTCCTACTTTGTGTAAAATATTGTTTGACTAAGAAGACCATTAAATAGGATGAAAATCACTAAGAACCAGGAAAAAAACATTAGCTAAAAGCTGACTGTTTAAGCCTAAATTAATGGCACTTTGGGAGGGAAATGTTATCTTGGAACCCAATAAGGATAAATTATCAGAAGCCAGCCTTGTTTCCTTATAAATGTGAAGTTAAAAATGAAATAGGATCATATTTTAGAAACTTTATTAATTATAATTCTGAATGTTTATATCAATTATCCAAAGCAGAGCAGAATAACATTGTAAATTCAAACACTGCTTCAAGTTGTGCAATATCAACTGCATAAGTGCAAAAATTAATTTAAGATCATCTAGTACAGTGCTCATCAACTCATCTGGTGTTTTTATTGCCTGAAACAAAAAACTACGGTTATTTCAAATTTTGTCTTATACCTAATTCTTGCTTAATACCTCACTAAATCCAGCCAGAAGTGCAAGTTTTCATATAAAACTCTGAAAAATGCAAATGATCTTATCTGGAAAAATGAACAAGTCTGCTACTTTCCAGAAATGCTGTTCTACAAACTACAAAGAGAGATATTTTAAGAAACTCAAGTTAATAGAAGAACAGAAGTGGGGAAAATTGCAAACATTTTCTTAAACATTGCATGCCTCTCCAGCACATGTGTGGCCAGTCTACTTCATGTATGTCTGCCTTTGCAGTAGCTTTTAGGCCAATTTTTTTCCCTCAGATATTTGCACTAATCCTTTGAATATTTGTCGGAGACTTTCTAGGTTTAACCAACCTCCAAAGAGGAGAGGGTGAGAGGACTGGGTTTTCATCTTACTTCACATCACATACATACACTGTGCTTAGAAACATAAATAACCATGACATGGGCTCATGTAAATGCACAGGAAGGTTCTGACACTGCTAAAGTGCATTTTTCAAAAATACAACAAAAATCAGTGTTTTAAAAGCTCATTAGTTGGTTCCATGTACTAAAGAGAATCTGGGGGATTAGATGAATAGTATCCATGGCTCAGTAAATGCAATTGACTCATCTCAAAGTCTTCCATGTTGGGCTTGGCTTTAATTTTGTAAGCAATTTTGAGGAGCCATTACTTACTGTATCTATATTAAAATGATCTTAAGAAGTTCAGATTAAGTTCAAATGGTGAATTAGTACATTGTTCCAAAACAAGTTAATGCTTAAGATAGCAAACTTGTTATGCCCTTTATATACCAAAACCTGACCGGACAAATCAGCTTTGAGTTTGCATGCAATTTGTTTTGCTTTCTAACCTTAAGTCCCACTGAGCAATTTTTAAGGAGTTCAAGCATCTCGTAATGAGGCTAAAGGGAAATGTTACAGCATTATCATGGAAAATAGCATAATATTATGGTTCACTTAACCCCAGGAAAGTCCATGTGATTGTTTCCCCTTTGAGAGGAGCAATGTTGAATAATGTAGACTCTACCTAATATCCTAATACCTATTTATTCTCTGTTGAACTGATTTATTGCTTTGGCAAAAATCCACTACTATGCCTTTCACTAGCTGTTTGAACTTTATGAGTAAGAAAATAATAACAGCCAAAATTCTACCCCAAATGACTGTTGTTCATGCCTTCACATACACATGAAGCACTGAGCAAGTTCATTTCAATGGGTTGTTAAAGATTTCTAGCTCTCTTGGATATATGAGTTGCAAAGTTAAGATGTTGAAACAGAGAACGGCCCCGCTTTTTCACTTCCTGTGACTTATTTGACTAATATAGTTATCTTTCCATCACGACACATAAGCCAAACCTTTCCACAGACGGTGATTTATTATTGTAGCAAATTATTATTTATTAGATTGTTATGCTAACAAAACCCTTCAGAGAGACTACAGAGTGTCAGAAATGTTGGTATACATCCAACAGAGATCCTATGAGAGAGGTTTTAGGGGCTGTTAGCAGAAGCTCAGAGAACTTTTACCAGTTCTGGGATTACTGGATATTTACAGTTCTCCAGACTAATTTTGTGGGAAAGGGGTAGCTGTGTAAGCTAGAAGGAGTTTGGGCTTTTGCCTCAGCTTAACACTTCAGGCCAATTAGAGAAACTACAGGGCTGCATATATAAATGCAAGACATTTTTTTAAAACCGTTTCTCTTGCCATTTTTAGATGACAAAAGAAGGGGCACATTTGTTCTTGCCATCTTTTAGCATTGGAATGTTCTGTTTTCATTAGCTAATCAGTTACATTTTTTGGCTCAGGTGTGAGGAGTGTGGTGCATTGCAATGTATCACCAGAAAAAAAAAAATACTGTTTGCTAAAGACAGTCATGCCAGCAGTGGGAGTAGCTGAAATTGTGTGGTCAATCTCTGGAGACCTCCACCTGGGGAACACAGTGATGATTGATAAACCTGCATCTATGGAGTTAAAAAAATATATTAAATGAGGTTATACCTTTCAAACTCATAAATCTGTTAAAAAATAAAAATCTCTCAGCTCAGCCTTTTTAGAAGAAAAGTTCTTTAATCTTTGCCAAAAGCTAAACTATCCTGACTCCACAGTGACCTGCCCTTTCATCTCCACCATAGAGACCCTTTCAATGGCAATCCCTAGTAATGATATATGCAGCTCTATTTATTTGAATGTGTAATGATTTTAATTACAGACGGTCTTCCCTCCTGCTCAGGCTCGTTCCAGAAGTAACAACAGAAGTTGCCAGTTCAAGCACTTCATCAACACAAACCCCAAAGCTTTTCCTGACTGCTTACTTTACAGCCAAAAAAACCTTCTTTAGGTTTCTGCTTACTTAATTCTAAAATCAGTCATTCAGGGAATGGCTTCAATCTCTTAGATATGAGACAAGTGAAAAATTGAAAGAAAAAAGCTCCTCAATGACTGTATCTCTGAGTGTTTGACAATTTTGTTCTCTATGGCCAGTGATATCGTGAAGGAGTTCACTGCTCAGTGTTTTTGAAAAAAAATATAGTGCAAAATGCATTATGAACTTAAATTCTTAAATAAGCTTGTGACTTGTGTAAGCCATTTGTGAACAGAAAGTGTTACTCGAAAGTCCTCAGTAGTTTCACTCAATTATTTCAGATGCAGATACTGATAGCTTTCTACCTCAGCCTGACACACCTAATAAATAAAGACAAGGTCCAGGAAAATATTCGCTTTCTCCATCTTAGGCAAATAGACAGTGGGTTCAAACTGAGTTTTCAGTACTCAGCACTTTAGTAAATAAACTTTGTGCAATTCCAATGAAATACCCCAACCTTGGTTCTGATAGATCCTTGTATGTGAAATTTATGGCAAATTTCAATAGCTTTAAAGCTAGAAGTCTAGACTATTAATTCCTTCATCTTTTTTAGTGTGCATTTTTCTGAAACAACAGTGCCATTATAGGTCAGAGAAACTGTATAACAAAAAGACAAAGGACAAGACATCTATTCCAGGTTCAGAACTGGCTCTTCCATTGCTCTGCCATATGACTGCATGGGAAACATTTATGCTCTAGAACATGAATGAAAATTCTGAGTTATGCTTACAGAAGAATGGTGCATATAATTATTTCTACAATTCTGCATAGATAAATTAGCAAGGGAAAAAAATTATGACACTCTTGAAAAATATAGTCTTTGAAAAATAAGTTAATTGGTTTCTTTTAAAGATTTTTTTTGTAAATATTTGAAATTATGACTGTTGTTTGCATTGCATTGCATTGCATTGCAATAAATGACCAATTCCTTTTATGGACTAGGTTTTATACTATTGTGTGTAAATACAGAACTAAAAGTCATTTTTAAAATAAATTTCATAAGCAAGAGACCCATCAGAGGCAACATTCAGAGTATCCTTCTCAATGTTTTTGAAGACTTCACAGCAAATGAGAGTTAGGAAGAAGTATTTGAAGCAAGGTGGCGTGTCTATGCAGCTCTCCATAGATGCACCCTCAAAATCTGAACAGAGTATTTTTTTGCTTAAGAAGTCAAGAAGTAGATAGTGAAGCCTAGCTTTGTCAGCTTAATGAGGTCAAGGGTTACTGAACAAGAAATGATAGATAGGACACCGTTAAATGGTGAAGGGCTTTGAAAGTAAAGTAACATCAACGCATTGAAAAAGAGAGAGGAAGTGAAGAGAAAAATATTATTTTTAGTACTATCCTGGGTGGATTGAATTTCTCAAAGCCAGAGAAAAAGGAGTTCAGTGAGTGACAGAAGTGTGATTGTCCCTACTATTGCCAAAGGAAGTAGCAGAGATGGGTGGAAATTCAGACCTCCAGAGGTTGTACTGAAATCTTCAGTTGGAACCGAGGACCCCTGTTTGTTAGAATAACAGCTCACAGATACCTTGTTCTCATTAGATGTACAGCTCTGTTCAATGCGCTTTTTTTCTTCTTTTTTTCTTTTTTTCCTGAAGCTTAATTTATCACTGTGGAAAATCTAGACTTGAATTGAAGGTCCACAAGCAGATTACATCATTACATATGTGCATAAGACATCAATATATTTTATTTGTCAGCTTCTTATTTTCTTTAAGTGTTTGATCTTTGAATATTCTGTCCCTTCCCCCCTGCATTGGAAAGAAAATTTGTTTAATCCCTTCCTTGTGTTTAGATGAGTTTTTGAAATATACTGTTCACAAAATGTGTTGAGCATAGTTTTCCATCTGTTCTTTTGCTTGAGGTAGAAACTTGAAATTAATCATTTAAAAAAGCTTTTGTTATTTAAATGGTACTCCTTCTAGAAACCAAGAGAAGGAATTATGAGTGGACAGAATCACCATCAAGAAAGGAGCTGTTTTCTCCATTAATAATTATGTTTATACTGGCTATACACTTAATTGCCAGAAAAAAATCCAAGAGCCTGCTCTACAAGTGGTACTGTTGGTGTCCTTTGAACTCCTCAGATTTAAGGATGGGTCAATGCTAATGAATTCAGAGACGGGAACAGGGATAGTGCTTTATAGTCACCTTTTGGTTCCCCTGCATTGAGTGCTATGTGAGAAATGTTTTTTCAGACAATACTTAATAGTGGGAAACCAGCAGACCTGATCAAACTTTTTGCAATCTCTTCTCTTCAGCCACTGTGTAAAGATGAGCTTATGTTATTGGGCTTATATGGTAAAGTCACAGGACAGGCCATGGCAGTCCTTCCCAGCAGACTGGAGACAGGAATGTGAGACACACTGAAAGCCCCCTGCAGGTTGGTGGATAGGGAAACAATAGTGCTGCAATAAGGAGAGTTTTGCCTTCGGGACATTTAGAATAATTGGTAGAGATGGTAGTTAAGAGGCCATCAGTGAAACTTCTGTTTGTGTAAGAAGGTCAGCTGTTTGGACAATCTACAGGCAGATACTAGAGGGATTATGCTGTATAAAACATCCCTAATCCAATGACTCTGAGTGTTTTTGGAACAGGAGGGGAATGGATCACAGCTAACAGTGATGCTTGAGAGCTTGTCCTATAAGACATCTCCTATGGCCAATTTTGGAGACAACGCTGAACCAGGTGGTCTGACTTACAAGACATTTCTTACATTCATTTAGATAGATGCAGTGTGTCATTATTTTTATTTCTTATTCCTCCTGGATACTTTAATAGAATTCCTCAAATGAGGTTTCCAGGAGCTCAAGAACATTAATTGTGCTACCTCCTTTCCATGTTCCGGACATTTCTTTAACCTTGCCTTTTCTCATACAGAAAAGATTAGCAAGAGTCTATATGCTATAAAACTGACCCTTGATTCTGCATGTTCCTCCTCCTTCTGTGTAAAGGGCAAGAGAACAAACACTTTAATATACTTTAAAAAGTCATTTGGGTGTTAAACTAGCATGCTTGGTGTGAGGACATTTTTTTTTTCTATCTAAATTCATTCTTATTCTAAACTTAAGTCTCCGGGTTGTAACCCAGAGCAATATGGGCTAATGTCCTTTTCCCCTGACTCTCAGTAAACAGGTATGAAGTGTTTTTCGAATATCTGCTCTATTGTAGCTAGCAACATATGAACAACCTTACAAATGTTCTTGAACTAGTTGACAGCTTGACCTAAAGATGTAGACCATACCATAACAATAAGGCAATTTGACTCCAGAAGGAACCAGAACTAAAAGAACTAAAATCTCACTCCAAATTACATTGTGTGTGTAAAAACATGAATCAACAAGTGATAATGCAGCATGCCCTGGAATAATGCCAAATTTAACAATCCTAGGAAACAGTCACTTGTTCGGAAAGAATATGGATACCATAGGATTACCACTGCTTTGATTCACCAGAAGCAAAATATCAAAACTTTAGGAAGATTATTGAGGTTGTTTTCTTAAAAGCATGAGAAACTAGGAAAAGATGACAGTTTGTATCAAGAGTTTACTGGGAGCCATAACTCCTCTTCTGTCAAGAGGAGCAAGATAGTGCTCTAAAATATAACTGGGTCTGAATCAGCCAGTGCTGCCCCTGCAGATGCCATTGATGGGATAAGGGCACTGAGGAAACCTGTGGGAGAATTAATTGACTCTTTGAACAACTTCCTAGTTGACTTATTGAAGAGAGTTGAACCTAGATGACAGGGACCAAGGCAATTCTTGAGCAAGCACCAGGGTGAGATGTACATTTTTATCTTTCCTATTTAGATGAGGATGAAAGAAAGACCTAAAGTGCTCAAGAGCTTTTACACTCTAAGGAAAGAGGCTGCAGACTAAACAAGTCACAGTAGGAAATGGAAGCAGCAAAGAAGGATGCAAGAATTTCCCAGAAGATAAATCCTTTTCAGGATTAGAAAGGTAGGTGTTTCAAGTACTGAAAAGTAGATGGTCTTAATTCACAGAGAAAAGTATTGGGTGGAGTATTCATTTATGCAGAAAGACTGTTTTGACCTTGTGATTAAAGCAGCAAGAATTTACTTACCTGTGAGTCTCAAAGCAAATCAGAAAAATCCACTTTACCTATCTTTTTTGCTTTGTTTTGTTTTTCTTTCCAAAGAGCGTACCAAAGAATAGTAAAGGGTATAAAGTCCATCAGGACAGGTGAAATCCTTCTTCACCTGACTAAAAGCTTACAGCTGATTTCTTGCAGTTTATGTCATGTAAAGAATGGCATGAGCTCTTTTAGTTACTGCTTCCAGTGTGTAGTAGTAATTACAAAATAAGGATATGGAAAGGGTTTGCTTGTAGTGCAGAAAAAAAGAATCAGTATAAAAAGATTTTGTTCTCATAATTCAACTAAATAAAACAAAGATGGCTAGGAGTAATTTTAAGCTGTGGATGTGAAAGATCCTCTTCCACCACATCATACAATCCATCTTTCTGTCCTGTGACAATGACAGGGAGCCTGAACTAATCTGGCCGCTTTCAAAGCAACAAAGATGCAAAGTCAATGAAAGGCACTAGTCATGGAGCTGTGGATAGAAGCAGCAGGCTGACTTGTGTGATTATGTTTATGCAAGTTTTAGATTTCTAACCAAGTTTCCAGTTACTATGGAGCTGTCAGCACCTGCCAAAAAAGTGCCCGGGGTGTCACAATCATTTTATCTCACAAATGTCAAATGCTTCAGAGCACTGAGAATTGGACACATCCAGTGCTTTTTCCTGCAGTTTGCAGAAATTTAACCTTTACGGATATGACCTGACATTAAACATTACAGACATCTATGTCCACAAGTAGACTACAGTTGTGTTTTTCTTTCCCTCATGACAAAATGAACGTATCTTTTCATAATATTGTGTGCTAGCAATGTCTTCATTTTCAGGTGAGACTTTTCAACCAGCCTACCTGCAGCAGGAGCTGACTCAAGCTGTTTCCCGAAGGCATAAATCCATGCTGTTGTTTTCAGGAGGCAAGCAAATGCTCCTACTGTAGATAGTAGATTTGTCAAACTCATACATCATATGAAAAAAAAGCTACCAGGCAATGCATAGACTGCTCTTCTGTCTATGTTTATTTTGTTTTCACAGTCGCCTGAGCATGATATTTACTTGTGATAAAAAATAATGACAAAAAACATGTATGAAGTTCTGCATTGACCATGTGCTCTTGTTGTTTGGGATTGTTTGTCCTAGATCAAAAAAGATATTCTACATCTACATTAGGCAGTTAGGTTTCTGGTTTAAGATGTTTCATTTTGGCGAATTCTGCAATGCAGGCCAAGAGCAAAGGTCTAAACTTGAAATTTCAACAGTGTAAAGAGGATTGAGATTTTAGCCTTTGCTCATGGTCCTAGGGACAATATACAGGTCAAATGTAGACACAAATGTAGAGAAATAGAAGTTTGAAATGAATTACTGTGGCTTTATTTTGATGACCCAGTAAATTCGTAAGGAAAATAGAATCACAGAATCCTTAAGGTTGGAAGGGACCTTTAGAGATCATTCAGTCCAACCCTCCTGCACACGCAGGGCCACCTAGAGCACATGGCACAGGACAGCGTCCAAGCAGGTTTTGAAGATCTCCAGAGAAGGAAATCCTACAACCTCTCTTGGCAACCTGTGCCAGTGCTCTGTCACCTTCACTGTTAAGAAATTTTTCCTTAAGTTCCTGTGGCACTTTTGATGCTTTATTTTGTGGCCGTTTCCTGTAGTCCTATTGGTAGCCACCACGGAAAAGAGGCTGGACCCATCCTCCTCGCTCCCTCCCTTGAGGTACTTATAGACACTGAGCAGGTCCCCTCTCAGCCTTCTCTTCTCCAGGCTGAACAGGCCCAGCTCCCTCAGTCTCTCCTCATAGGGCAGATGTTCCAGGCCCCTGATCATCCTTGTGGCCCTGCGCTGGACTCTCTCCAGCAGCTCCACATCCCTCTTGTACTGTGGAGCCCAGAACTGGACACAATACTCCAGATGCGGCCTCACCAGGGCTGAGTAGAGGGGCAGGATCACCTCCCTCGACCTGCTGGAGATGCTTTTCTTAAAGCACCCCAGGATCCCATTGGCCTTCTTGGCCATGAGGGCACACTGCTGCCTCATGGTCAACTTGTCAACCAGGATGCCCAGCTCTCTCTGCAGAGCTGCTCTCCAGAAGGTCAGTCCCCAGCCTGTACTGATGTATGGATTTATTCTACCTCAGGTGCAGGACCTTGCACTTGGCCTTGTTGAATTTCATGAGGTTTTTCACCTCCCAATTGTCCAGTCTGTCCAGGTCCCTCTGGATGGCCCCGCAGCCCTCTGGGGTATCAGCTACTCCTCCCAGTTTGGTATCATCAGCAAACTTGGAGAGGGAGCACTCTGTGCCTTCATCCAGGTCATCAATGAATAAATTGAACAGGACTGGACCGAGGACTGGCCCTTGGGGGACACCGCTAGCTACAGGCCTCCAACTAGACTTTGAGAGAGTCAAATAGAAAGTCAGAATTATCAATTTAAATTATATGCATTTGAAATGAAGTAACTTTTTATTTTAGTACTCAGAGGTCAAAGAATGAGGACTAGTGAAATCCTTTTAGAAATATTTGTGTAAGTTCAGGTTATCAGAACAAGAGATGTTGAAATTTTACATCAAATTCTGCTTCTAAACCAGAGATGTTAATAACAGATCCTTGGTGATGTTCTTGAACATGTTATTTCCGACATATATCGAAAGGCAATGATAAAAATTGCTTCTGTGTGTGTTATGTGTCTCTCCACCTGCATCCACGTAAACCCACGAGAGAGAGAGCTGTGGTCTCTGGGAACAGTAGCAGGTAATTGCACAGTGTGAAAGAGCCACTTGGGAAAGGTTAGGGTGCTACTGAAGCATGCCCTGAGAAAACATCCTGGAGCTCCTAGCAGGATGTAGAGGCATGTTGACTTCCTCTCCCATCTTCCTCAAATTCTGATGTTAAGTGGAGTTGCCAAGTAGTCCAAGAATCCTATTTTCTGCATTCTTACGGAAAGCTTGGTGGAGAATTTCTTATACTATTTATGCCGTGGGAGTATAATATGATATCATTCCACTCTGTTTTTCATAACTCAAATATTTCGTAGTAGAATAAAACAAACATACTGATGACTAATTATCACAACTTTGACACTGTTTATACTCTCATATTAGTAAAGCTCTCACTGTTCCCTGAGAGATTCTTTCCTCCTATGTAGGATTAGCAAGTAAATTTGGTAAATCTATGAAATGATTTGTCGTAAAGTATACATATATTAGAAACATTCTTGGTTCTGCAAGATGCTCTTATTTCACCGGTTTCATTCCAAATATCATGTGTAAACACTTGTATCTTGCTACATGCATAAAATATTTGCCGATTTGTAGGGTTCATAATTCATGAAGTATTGGCATAAAACAGAAAATGTTAAATTCTGGTGAACTGTGCAGATTACTGGAAAATGTTAGATAATTTAAAACCAGACAACAAAAGGGCAAAGAGGAAGGCTGAAATTATTTATGAATAAGTCCAGAAAATAAAACAGGAATAAAACATAATTAAAATCAATGTTATGAAATTCCATTTGTGAAAACAAAACTGTGGAAAATATTCTGCTTAGTATGGCTGATTTAGATTACTGAAATTATTATAGTCATTTGATTTTGAGGAAAGTTTTAAAATGTTCTTCATCATGGTGAAAATCAAGAATATCTTTTATTCCAGTTAAATTGAAACAGGTGCCAAACACAGGAAGCACAGGACCTTTGGAAAAGCTAGTGGCTCTGCCTGAACTTTTGGGAGTAGATAAGCTGTGGATGGTACTCCCTGAGTATTTCCTTGACTATATAGACCAGAGACCTATTGGAGTACACTGCAGCTCCTGATCCTATACCTATGTATCCTTCCAAAAGTAACCCTTTAGGATCAGGGCACTGTGCCTGGCCTGGCCGTGACAAACTTTGGTGCGGAATGTGCCCAAGGTCTGTATGGGAGACCAGGACCATAACAAAATGCTACAGAGGGCACCTGCCATCCCATGTAGGCTCAACTAGTTTGACTCACAGATATTTTTCTCCCTTCTTTGTTTTGGTTTTGTTGCTTGTAAAATAGAAAGAATGCAAATACATGGAGATAGTTTTAAAGAAAAAGCATTAATCATGAGCTAGGTAAAATTTACAAGTCCTTTAGGGTGAACTTATTAACTGCTTTGATATTGTCCCAGGTTATGCTGATGCTTTAAGCACTAACTGTTTAGATGAATGATATGTGTCAATCATCTCTTCCTTTCTGAAAACTCTGGAAATGAAAGTATAAATATGGTATTTTTGAAATGTATATTTGATCTAGGAAAAAAAAGTTTTAACCTGACTTGTTTGTAAAAAGATATTTTTGTACATGAGCCAAACTCAAGAGGGAAAATGTTATAAATGTTTTGGCAGTCTGGGAAATAGTCTCAGTAGAAATATTTCTAATAAGCAATATTTGTTTTATATCTATTGTTGACAAGAGAGTAGTCAAAGTAAATTTCCCTCGTAGGACAGGACCTGCACTCTATTTGCTGCTGTAACAAACATTTTTGGTGACATGCTTGAAAAACTTTGGTCAATATTGATATTTTTCCACATTTATTTTCTACAGAGTATAAAACACTTTGAAGTCGAGGTGATTGTTTCCTCAAAGGACTTAGAACTCAAAAGAAATTGCACTAATTTTGTGTGCCATCTGATAGACCTGTACTACCCCTAATGGGCTCAGTTTACATTGGAGGTTACAAGCTGAATTCTATAGCTGTAGTTTACATACACTGACAATGTATTGATTCAAGCAGAATCCCTTAGGGAAGAGCCTCCGTTATTTCTGTAGAAGGAGTATTTCCCTATGATATGAGAGAGGTCCTGCTGAGGACCCCACTCCTGATGTTAGCTTAGTCATTTACATATTTTCCTATTTCTTCTTACTTTTGTTGACTAGGTAAAGGCAAGGTATGATAATCCTTTGAAAATATAAAAAAATAAGAAGAAAAACTGAGTGTACATTTTTCTCAGACTCAGCAGTAGGGCGAATGACTAGATGAAAAGGAAAGTATTTTATGTGCAGAGGGCTATACTTAGACAGATGTGCAGAAATAATATCAAATAAATTTAAGCATTACTTGAATGGGTCTTTTCAAAGTAAAACCACTAAGATTTAGATCAATATCATTGTCTTAAGGTGCCCATTGTTCAGTGCGCTCTTCCACACAATGAGTTCTTTATTTGTGTTTTTTCACACTGTTGATATTTTCCAATTTAGGTCTGGTGAGGTCTGAAAAATGTGGGTTTTTTTATTTTTCTTTTTTTTTTTCTCCTCAAAATTTTTATCGTGTACAGTTAAACAGTTGGTCCTGCTGCTCTGGTGTTTTTGATGAGACCTCCATATATGTGTTTGAGGAGGCCATAAAATGGTAGCATGTAAGGCACTCACACTCCAGAACAATGTGATTTTCAATTCAACTGTGTAAACAGGAAGAAAAAGCAATCTGTGTCTGTGATATTTGGTCCTTGATACGAAAAATGACTACAAGATTATTTGGCTCATTCTGAGGCTAACTATAGTCAGAAGGTGATGCTCTCCTGGGTTATAGAAATATTGAAGAGTAAGCCATTATTTAGCAAGCAATATGGTATTCTGCTTGATTTGACACATGATTTGACTATGACTAACTTTTCCTTCCCTCCTTACATTCCAGGAAAATTAATTGACAAAATGGGAAAATAGCAAGAAAAAATGCTAAACCAAAGGAAAACAGAAGTAGAGGCTGACAGTGAAATTCCTGTGATTTCAGATGCTCTTTGTGGTGTCAGACTACTCTGGTTTTCCAGTAGAAGCACCAGATTTTCAAATGGTTTGTTACCTACACGGCTGATATAAATGAAGACTCTGAAGTTTATTGGTGAGCCAATGCACTTGCTCTGTTTTTGTTAGAAAGATGAGTTCAGATGGGAAAATAGATGGGAATTTCTTGGAAAAACATTTGTAGCCAGAGTAGACTGCACAGTCTTTGGGGCACAGACTATGCCTTTCTTCCAGCAGTCAGTAGAAATGCTTTGTATGTTTGTGATCTGTGAAATCTAAAAAGAGAAAACCTGTACTACATCTCTTTGTTTACTGCTAAACTATGCCTATCTGATTTTGGACTTTCTTAGGAAACACTGAGCTGATTAAGAATTGGAAAAACACATGCAAAAGCAGGCTGGTCTTAGTAAAATTTCTGTTTTATTTGAGTGTAATTTTATTTAAAAAGTCTTTGAAGCCTTTTAGAAGAGAACTATCCACTTGCCAGGAGAGGTACTGTAAGAAGATCTCCACATTTGGCAAGCATACTTAGTGGTATTGTTTATGGTTAAGCCTGCTTGATGGTTCCCATCATCAAACTCTTTTTAACTTTTCTTTTAAAGTTGCTTTTAACCCTGCCAGGCTAGGACTGAAATTTTCTCTGCCATACTTTTGCCTTGGGTTATATTTTATGTTTTAGACTTGGAAAACCAGCCTTATCTGAGAGTAAGGTAAGCATTTGTTCTGCACATCTGTCCCTGCTCATCATGCTCAGTTCCTCACTAGCTCCTAGGAAGAGCCAAACTTTGCACACGATCTTTCTACAGGACAGGGAACAACACCCTTAGGGCACTAAAAGCGGTTTCGGCAGGGGTGGTTGCTTCAAGTATTGTTACTGGGACGGAAAATAAAACTTTTTGTTCATCAAAAGAGCCATACAAGGAATTTCCTTCAGGGAGTTAAAAAAAGGCAGTGTGTAGTACTCAGTAATGAACTCAGCACAATAGCTGAGTGAGAGTAGGGGTCTGATAGAAAATGCTTGTGTGCTTTCATGTAACTAAAGCCTGTGTTGCCTGATTAAGTTTGCCCAGGCAATTTTCATTATGGCCTTCCTCAACCTCTGAATGCTTGGCTTTGAACTAAAGAGTTCTTCAAGTTCTCCTAACATATAATATGTCATATATAAATGATGCCTTTGTTTAGAAGTTTGTCATTTCACTGCTTCCTCCTCTTCTCTGAGGAAAAGAAAGCCATTAAAGATGATCATGAGGAAAGAAAAATATACCGGTAAAAAGTACTTTGTGTAAAAGTTGGATTCAGTGAATGTAATCCTGAGGCGATTCTACAATAGCTGAAAATAAAATGCCACTTTTGACATGAAGAACAGGGCAGCTGGACTCTTCATTGAATCCTTCCTGTTTGATACACAGAAGTACTTGCATGTTAGCTCCACAACAGATTCGACAGAAAAGCTGCTGGCTTACTCCAGGCTTTCCCCAAAGCACTTGAAATGGTCATTCAGAAATGTTTATTTAGGTAGAGCACAGAAATAAAACCTCAGAAAATCTATTTCAGAAGTCAAGATTTAAAGATAATGAGGTAAAAAAGCACAGAATTGAACGAGAATTGAAATCACTGCAAGTGGTTTGGTCTTGCCATAATGTCGTCTGCATTTGTATTTGTGCTGCTCCCTATTTTCACCAGTGAAAATGTGATCCAGCTCACCTGCTTCTTACATGTAGGATTAAGCTGTAAAATTTGTCTCTTCCTTTTATTTATTTGCTTCAATGCAAAGCAGGTTTCAAGTTAATTAGAAATTAAATGAACAGTTGACCTGATATAGGCTGTTACAGAATTGCTTTTAGAAACAAGTAGACCTTTTGTGCTGTTTGGTTTGTTTGCCCCTTTGCCTTTGTTCAGAGAGAAGGACCTCCTCCCTATGCAAAAACAAAAACAACAACAACAACAACAAAACAAACAAACCAACAACAACAAAAAAAAAAACACAAACAAAAAAGCCCCTCCATATCTGCTTCCTGGCCTGGAGGAACTTCTGACCAAAAGACATGTGGCGATCGTTTAGGCACACCTGCATACTGAGGACCTCTCAGCAGCTATCTCTTGCAGCAAGAAGTCACACTGTAAGGAGGGACACACAAAGGAGGAAGAAGCCAGACAGAATGGAAAATACCACGTGCTGTCTTCTTTTGTGCTTGAATCTTGTTTTTCTTAAATTCAGGCATTTGTTTGAGTAAGACAAAGATTGTCCTTTGATTAAGTCTCCAGATGTTGGTTCCACCTATGTACCTTGGTGCACCAAAGTGTGCCCGCTCTTGACTTCTAGCACTTGTAATTAGTCACCCAGCCTACATACGATTCCTTATGTTTCATGCTGTAGAGCATGAGTTTCATGCTCAGCTGCCAGTGACTCAGATTAGAGCTCCTTACTGTTCAAATTCAGCCTGCCAGAAAATGCTTTGATCCACCCTCAGAGTTCTCTGTTTATTTTTTCTTAATCCCTGTGTTAGCTTGGTTTTTAGTAGTTCTTTAGTTTGTTGTCCGTTAGCAATCTGTTAAATTTCCTCTAAGTGTTTTGTCTTCAGAAAAGATTACATTTGAACAATCCCCCTCTTGAAGAGAGGCAACACCAGAAACAGATGGACACTTAGTGTCCCCCCATGGCCTAGGAAAATCTCCCGCACTTTATTGTCTCAGTCCCCAAGACAAAATTGGCAAGGCTACATTTTTGCTGTCCGATAAAAGTAGGGAGACAGCATCTGTCTTGAGATCTTGGACTTGATTGCATCCCTTGGATACACAACCATAAACATCACTCCTCAGCCCTCAGGATATCTAGACCTGTCTAGACTAAGCAGAAGAAGAAACACTCTTTGAACAAGGTAAAAATCTTTCTTGAAGGGCAATGACCCACCTGCCTTCCCTTCCCATCAAAGCTGAGCGCTTGGGACTATAGCAAACTATGAAGAACTGTCCACTGTAATGAAGGCAGCTGTTATAGAGATCACCATCTTCATAAACCCCGATCTTTTTATCCCCTTGCTCTGCAGAACTAGGCTCTCCAGCAGTTTCCTTAGCACCAGGCTGTCTCTGCACTGCCTAACACCCTGGCTAGTCACAAAGTTGAGACCACATGGAGATATCATGGATATTTAACACGTGCACATGCTGCTACCTTTCAGGTTGTCTTCTGGAGAATGGTTCACAAGTATGTGGCTATCCTGCTTTCTTCCAAATCCTCACTGTAAAGGCATTTTAGTAGTCTACCTGAGGTTCTGGAATACTTTTTATAATTGAAATGGTCCTACCTTTTGCAGTCACAATTAGGAAGCTGTCTGCGAATACTGTGAAAAGCAGTTGAAGTTGTAGAGACCAGAGTGCCTGTGTGTGTGTCCTGTGTCCTTTCACCCATCCTCCAGTCCCTGTTACTCAGATCCTTGGGTACTATATATCAGCAAGTGTGATGTTTCTTTTTTTCTCAAAGTAGAGATAGTTTAGGTATCCACTTCTGCTGTATTTTAGGGTTGTGCTATAAAATCTTCTACACGTATAGGTGTTTACATAAATATTTTATCATATTTTTCTTGGTGGCAGCTTATTGTTGTTGAAAGAGGGATTTTAAGTTGCCTTTCATATGCTGGCACTCTGACAGCTCTGCTACTATGATTAGCTGCATCACAAATGTCTGTGTCACTGTCAAGGTGCAGTCCAAACATGCAGAACAGTTGCTCAGTTAGAGGTGAAGCTTGCCTATGGGTGACCCTCTACTAAATAACTGCCTGGTTCAGTGAGTCACACCTATTGCATATCTTTTGCATAAATTGGGAATAGTCTTTCTTGTAATGTTTTTAATATTGTGTCTTTTGAAGCCCAGAGCCTTCTAGAAACTCTACTTTAATAATGCCACATTTGGGGCAGGAATACTTTAACTTACAAACCCTCAGGTCCCCTGGGTTGTAAACATGTTCCAACTCAGAAGCTGAAAATGAGATGTAGCAATACTCTACTTAATGCCTATAAACATATCTGTAATCTAACATGCTTTTTCCAGCGTTGTTTTAGGAGCAAAGTGCACAGCAGGGCTCTTCTGAAAGCGGGTAACAGAGATGATCATTTGCTATAGAGGATATCTAACTTTTCTAAGAGACTTTAAAAGCACAGCTTTGCCTTTTGTTTCAGTCTATAATCAGAGAAATCTCCCGCAGGGTTTTAGGAAGTGTCACTCTCTTCTAGACAGTAAAATAGAAAATGTTGTGTGAGGTAGTTCTAGGTAAGCATTTCACTGGTGGTCTGGCTTTCACTTCTTCTGACAAAGCACGTGGTGGAAAAGCAAATAAAGCAGACAAGTTCCTTTTCTGTATGAGCACCGATATCTATTGAAGGTGGAAGTTTGATTCCTGTTGCTTGTCTTTCATCTAATGTGGAACTGGGAGTATAGTAGAAATGCAGGTGGCTACTCTGTTAAAATGTATTTTTAATAGAAATAAACAAACAGAGATAACAAGGTAATCCTGTTGGAAATGAGAAACTGGGCCGAGAGATGTAGAAAGGGATGAATATTTGGATATACAGAGAAAAAATATCCAGTTTTCTAGCTGGAATATAGAACATCCAGGAGAACCATTGAACATGAAAATATTAGAAGGTTTGTCAAAATGAGTGATTTATTTATTTATTTATTTATTTTTTCTTGCATGAAATCACATAGAAAGATCTGGAAAAGGCCCTAGGAAGGCATCTAGTAAGGCTTAAGTAGATAATATTCCCACAAGATGTTTGCTTAACTTGTTATCTTGGAGGATTTCACAATTTTCCAGGACAATCTACTGCAATACTTCAGTATGTTGCTATTTAAGAGATTGAGGAATATTTTGTTTAAAATTATTATATATAAATTTTAAAAGGATTGAAAATGTCATTTTTACTGAATTACGCTTGGTTTTCCCTTATTCAAATCCTATGTGCCACACTAGAAAGAAAACCTACAACAAAGAGATAAAATCATCATGTGAGAGGTGTTTCTTACTTGCCTTCAGATATTTACAAGTATAAACTTGTTATTTTTGGTTCCCTTTGTAGAAATAGGCACCTTCAAATGGTAATTAGTCTTTCTTTTTTAGACACCCAACATTTGGAGGTGGAAACTCATGTGATTTCCCCTATTTATTTCCTTGAATAAAACCCTTCAGCTACCCCCACGTTCATCTGTTTTGTGTTTGTTTTGTGAGAGCATGCAGGTGACAAAGTTTATTGGGCTGTACGCTTATGGAAACAGTGGATTTAAAACAGAAGCAAGTTAATTAATGAGAGATCAGGGAAAGCAAGCTTCAGATTCCAAAGAATTCTTTGTTCAGAAAAGAAAGATACCAACTGACAGGAGAGCTAAATGATATAATGCCATCTTTATGTTCTACCAAAGATTGACATATGTAGTTTATATATTAGACATAAAACCTATTCTATGAATTGTGTCTGAATAATATATATTTTAAAATTGTCTCGAATAAGGCATTTGAGAATGCTGCAAGCTCAGGAAACTCTATTTTTATTTAGGAGTTCCTTCCTTTATCCACAGTGTTTCTTACAAGACTCCTCAGTGAATATTTAATGCCTAAAATGAGAGAAGGAAATTGAGAGAAAAACAGTCTGAAATATTTACCTTTGAACTATCTATATATGTCACCGATATGCGCTGTCTTTTACATACTGATTATTATTTTCATGTGTTTTGCAGCTGACTGTAGCCACTGCTTCTCTTTTCAACAGAACTGGAGCCTGCAATGTCACAGGGTGTACAGACCCTCACCTTTCATACTTTGCTCCCTTTCCGGGAGGTTTCTTCTCTCACACTTATATTGCTTGTTTGGATCACAGTAAAAAACACCCAAAAGGAGAAAGCAGTCAGTGGGATGACCATCTTCCAGGGTGCTGCTACAATTGTCTTTGCTATCTCAAATATTGTGAAATATTTTTGCAAAATTGATTTTAGCAAATGAAGACAAAACTTATAAAATGTCTACAGTGATTTCATCAGTGTCTTAGAATCCTGTCCACAGAAAGAACCTATTTCAAAACAACTAGGAGCTGTTCCTTGGAGGTTTTTCAGTACAGATTTTAGTTCATTAGAATATTTTTACTGCACATGAGCAAATTTATTTGTAAATTCTAACAGCTGTGCAAATCGAAAGGTCAAATATGGATAATATTTCACTGTCCAAATACAATTTACTTTCTTCTACTCAGTTTAATATTATAATTTTTGATCATAAGTCCTGTAATTCTATTTCTAATGAAGCTTAAGTATTTTCATGCAGTGAATGGTGTGAAATCAGAAATGTTTCTCATTTTCCCTTCATCTTAGCCCTCTTTTTTGGCATCCATATCATATTATTTTATTTCTTTATTCTTAGATTTAACACCGCACATTTTTATTTTTTTGCAGAACAAAATAGTTCCCAAAATACATTTTCATATAAATTCATTTAAGGTTTTGGTAGCATTTTCCTACGTCCTTCAATCCTGTCATGGATACACTGTTTTTCTTTTACCCAGGGGGATGACACTGCTTTTGCCTATCCTTCCCATGTGGTGGTAGTAGATATTTCCTAACTGAGGGAAAACAGAGGTAAATACTTCTGTGAAGAAAATTGCACAAGTAAATAAACAGATGAAAAAAATCACTAGTCCTTTTTTTTTTTTTTTTTGCCTTCTCAGAGCAAGTAGCTTTTTTTTTTTTTTTTTAATTGCTGATATCACGATGATTTATCAAGGCTGTTCTTTATCAAATTCTTGTAGCATGACATGTTTTGAAAAGGGAAGGCTGCTAGGATTATTAACTGAAAACAATTTTGAAGTTGTATCTGATAACACTGTTCATGTCAGAAGGTGTTGGGCACACCCTGGGGGAGCTGAGAGAAAGGGCCACGGAACTCTTCTAACCATATTGATTATATTAATCAATACAACTTAGCCAATGTGTATTAAGTACTTCTGACAGCTTCACATCTCAAAAAAAAATGAAAGACCAGAAAACTGTCTGAAAATGTTTGTCAGATGATTTTCAGGAAATTAGGTCTGGTGGTAGATTTTGCCAGCTAGGAGCAGAAAAAGGCTAAATTCTTGATTAAGTTATCAGTTGTGTATAATTCACTTTTCCACGGAAAAGAGAAATATGCTGAGTTCTGAAGAAAAAAAGTGTAATTTTAAAATAGAGCATCTTTTATCAGGACTGAATTTGACCTCTTTTAGGCACCACATTCACTTCTCTTATCGTGTTTTGACTATGTGTAACGTTAATCCATTGACCTTGCTGGTAACAAATCATTTTTCTTTCTCTCGTATTTTGGTTTGAATGCATTCTACAGAATTCCTAAACAATAACATACCTTCTCGGACGACAGCACTGGTATGCAAAATATTTAGCCTTAGCTGCTACTACACACCAGTGGAGCACTGGGAATAGAGTGGAATTAAGCTACTTTGCAGGGTCTGTGTGTAATGCTGTTTACTTGTTGAGCTGTAGACATACCAGTCTGGGACGTGTTTTCCTTTGAGAAGGAGCCACGATGCTCCCTCTGGCTTCAGCCTTCATCCTAATGAGCTCGGCAGTGTGGTCTTCCACATTTGAGCATGATACCTCCAAGGCAAAGCCCAAGGGGAAATGTTGCTTGTTTGTCTGCAGAGCTTTTTCACCCAAATTAGGAAATAATAATAATACTATAGTCTAGAAATTCTGCACAAGACTGTAATGCGTTTATATTCATTACACATAATAACTTTTTCCTTTATAGAAGCCTTTGTTTCTTTACTCTTTTAAGAAGATGTGAGTGATGGTGCTAGTTATCTGGGGGGGATGCAGCAGCTGGTGGTACTGGGTCAGCTTAGACATTTGTTGCAGGGTATCTGAATGACTGCAGAGCCCTGGTAATCAAACAGAAACATTTAAGGAAAATGCTTCTGGGTGATGTTTGAGCCTCTTTTTAATTGCCTCATTTAATACAATTCTGTCTTGAAGGACAGAGATCGCCAAGACTGTGCACCTAGCTTTTAATAATTCGAATCTAATCATGTCAACTTCCTATTGTATAAGGATTGCGACTGGAAATCTGGATAGTATCTCTCTCTCTGCTACTCTGGCCAACTCACTCTTAATATAAAGAATTAATGGGTGCAATTAGAGTAATAAAGCATTCCAGGCAAAACTCTGGAACTGCAGGTCAGGTAGTTTCAATATGCCCAGTGAGGGCAGTTAATGCACCGCTGCCTGCTATGCAAAGAGTTGCTTTTTCTAATCTTGGCACCAAAATTATTCACAAGACAGTACTGAATCTGCCATTTAACGAGATCTGATTTATTGGCTTTGAAGACTGATTATTAATTCATTCCTTACTGTCTGAAGATTACTGTCATATATATATTTTTTTTACATTAAGAATACAGAGCCAATCTGTTTGAGCTGATGGTTATTTTCTGAACAGGCAGCTTTCACTGATACGTCTTTCTGACCCTCCTGGATACACCTAAATGTGTATTTCCTCTCCTTGGGAACCTGCTGGCTCTTGCCCTACCTAGGCAAAGTCCACAGAGCTTCAACGGGCTCAGCAGCAGGCTCTCGAAGCAACTCTTGTTGGTCGTCCATGGTCTGTGTCTACATTGGGAGAATATTTCAGACACAGGAAATCAAAGACGATGTGATATACTAACTAGACATGTTGTTTTAAATTCACTCAAATACGCCAAATAATGGCATATTTGCTGCTTCCTCGTACAGTGCTGACTTTCAGTGCCAGCTATGCACTTGGTGGTGAGTGAGCAAACTCTCTGTGACTTTTTGGTAGACAATTAGTGCTCTTTCTTAGTATGTAGAAATTTGCAGTAAATAATGGGCAAGGGAAGGCCGCTGAAAATCTAGTGGATAGTACATAAAGACTTACAGACAGATGTGGCTGGTGGTTTGAAAAAAAATGATATGTTTAGTGCAGCCTGCCTAACCCTGACCCCCAAATTCATGGCATTTTGCCCAGAGAGTGAAATCTAGTCTGACAATAAATTACCAGAATTTGTTCTATTTGACTGCCTTAAAGCAACAGTCTGTAAAAGTTAAGACCACCAACCAGGTTGCCTCTGCTGCATATGTGTTCTACTCAAATAAGTGCAGCTTTTTAAAAGTCAAATGTTACGGAGATGACTGAAGAACATTATTTAGAAAGTACAGCATTGTGCTGTTCATGACCCAACAATCTGTGCTTAATTTCCAGTTCACCCCTATCTAGTTTCCCTGGTGAAACTTTTGCAGTATTGGAACCATATTTTGTTTTTTTATGCATGTTACAAACTTTCTACCCTTGCTATGAAAATTTTAACCATAAATTCCAGTTGCTTAAAAAAACCAACAGTCTTGAGAAAAAGAATCTTTTCAGCCTACCCTAGACAAAAATATAGATTTTTTTTAAGGGGCGGCTAATTGTATTGCTAAATTTTTCCATTGTTGGAGCCCAATGCTCCTGGACCAGACCAGCAGTTTTCCTGCTTTTAAGGAACTTAAGAAATGTCTTGCTTTTATTGCTTTCAACAGTATTTCAGATCCTTTTGGTTTGTTTTCTTAGTATGGAAAAGAGAACAAGATGGCAGTCCTTAAAGTATTCAAGTGAATTGCTTAGGAGCATTAAGCACATTGCCAGTTTTCAGGGGGAAAAAAACAACACAACTTTGCCTAGAAAACATCATGCTTTTTTAAACTACTGTCAGTAGTAGTTTAAGATTAGAAAGACATTGGTGTCTTGGACACAGAGTTCCTGTTTTTTTGTCTTATGGCTCTGTCAACAGGGGCCCATCAGCATTTCCCCGGGTGGCTTCTATGGATTTTAGAAAGGTATTGGAAACATAAAATGTCACTGCCTAAGGATGGATGAGAGCCATGTTATTACTTGAATTAAAAGGCAACCAAACCCAATTGTGGTCACTCTTTGAATGATGGGAATGTTGAAGGGTTGTCATTCCCTTACAGATGCAGGGAGAGATTGGGGTGCATCTTGGGAACTGTATTTTGACTGAGGAGCTGGGACCTACAGTACACAGTGAGGATATGAATGGCTTGGAGCTCATACAAGAGTATCATTGATTAATATCAGCCAAAAGACAAATATTTTATTTGTGTCATTTATAGTGTTTTTTTTTTCTTCTTCTTTTATGTAAAAGACAGTGAGAAGCAACTGACTCCCAGGGCAAATTTCTGCGTGAGAAGACTTCAACTTTTTAGCTTTTCCTTCAGCCTTTTCAACGTTAAATGGGAAATTATCCTATGTTGCAATTCCTATACTCCTAGAATTAGCAGATGTGCATGAGAGATGAATATATAGTTCTGGATGAAAGCGTTTGAGAAATAATTAAAAATACTAAGTTACTTCTGCTATACGCATCTGAAGTGGGGGCAATGGCAAACTGTAGAAAGACAGGAAGAAGTTCTTCTGTTTCTAGTTATGGAGGGAGAAAAGGAAATCTCAGAGATCAGCCAAAAAAAAGATAAGATTTGGGGGGAAGTAATGAAAAATGACCAATTCTTCCCAAAGGAAAGTAAAATAAAAGCAAAACCAAGAAACCCACAAGGCAGCATTATACAGCAGCCCTATTATTTTGCTTCTAAAATACTTCCATCAACCAGCCATCATAAACTAAGCAGACAACCTGAGGACATGAAATGGACTTGTATCATACTATATTAATTTGGAGTTTTAACTTCTTTTTCATATTGAAATGATAAGAAACCATAGAACCATACACATAAAAGGAAATGCCTCGTGCCTTTCAAAGAGAGGTCTGTATCTAATCTAGCTGCTCCTGGGAGCTGGGAAGGAGATAGATACATCTTGAAGACCTGTGTTACTCTTCCAAATCGACTGTTGCAATATAAGTTAAATGACTTAATGTCATACAGGATCATCAGATCACCAGATCATCATCAGTCAGAAACCATTTTGCCATAGGAGGCATATTTGTGATTTACCAGTTCAGCTTTATTTTCTTGGTGCAAAAATAAACATGTCAAGGTAGCATCATTCAGGTTAATATTCGAGCTCTGCTACCTTAAAATTGTAATTAAAATTATGATTTCCATTAATGGTGTGCTAAAAATATTTGTATTGTTACAGTGCAGAAATAATGGCTCGCTGAGAAAACTTTAATAAGGTGATCAGTCTCTCACTGAAATGAGAGGTGACTCCAGAATGGAGATACTAGCCATGTTCCCAAATCAAACCATCACATTCGATGGGAACAAAATGTGGTTTGACACACTCTTTTCCACTAAATCTCTTAGCTTCTAAGAACTATTCCAGATTTGGGCATGAGTTGGAGCAAACTGGGCTGCTTCCCACTCTACCGTTGTCACAGCCACCGAGTGGGGCACTACTAATGAGTCTAGAATTATGGCAAAATCAGCCTGAAATGCTCCTGGGTGAGCAACACTTCTTCAGGAGTCAGTGTGCCTTCCCTAAAAGTGAAGATGGATGATGCACACGTCAGTGTTTAAGGTTTTCAGTTTTCACATCAGATTTTTCACAGCTCTAGCTCATTTAATAAGAATATTTTTAAAGAGATGGCTATATAGCATTTGTCTGTTATGGAAAGATTTGACGGAGATTTGCTGCTTCCCCTGCAACTTCATTCAAGGGGTGAAGGTAGTAGGGGAAGGCTCTGTTATAAGGATGGCAACCATATGAGAAAAGGATCAACTGTTCTGGCAAGCCTGAGCCTTAAAAGAAAAGCTCACCTTGACAGTTTTCTGAACTGCTGGAAAGTAAGGGGCTGCTACTGTTGTTTCCAGCTAGACTCTTGTTGGACCGAAGCTCTACAATCTCTTTCTCCTTTACAAAATAAAGCCATTATATGAATTAATATAAATTAACCTTTTTATCAGCTAAACCTCTGTGACATTGTGGGTCATGTGTTTCAGTGTCCTCCATCCTACTGAACAGATAGAACAGTGCTGTTTTTGCCTGAAAAAAAATATAGTTTCATTCATTCAACAGTGAATTTTTAAATTCTCTTTGGTGGAATTCCTTCATTCATTTTTCTCAATTATGTGTGTAGCTAAATCTTTGGGTTAAATGTTTTTCTTATTTTGTAGGTTATGTTTAGGCTTCTCCATGGAATAATGGTGCTGGAACATGTCACACAGATCCCAAACCCCAGAAGCTGGATCTGGCAGAGAGGTATAGAGGTACCTCTACACCTCTATTATTTTCCCATGCCTAATTTTATTTAGGCTTTTAAAAAAGGCACTTGCATGAGTCTACAAACAAGTTCTTAATATATCTGTCTCAATAGTGTTTTCCTTACACAAAAGATGTGTGTAAGCAGAGCAAGTTATTATAAAAATAAGTCAGCACATGGCCTTTGCAAATCTGTCTTCTCCCATACTAACAAAAGTTACCAGTAGAAATCAATAGAATAGAAATAGAATGAAGTAGAAATGCTTTTTCATTCTGAAACCCATTTATTTATCAGAGCTTCTGGTAAAATGTCACAAAAATGTCTGTGGTGACCTTTTTGAGATAGTTGGTGGGGAGATTTGAACTACCACCAGGTATGATGCAGTACAAACACTTTTAGGGCTCTAATCCTTGTGGTTGTTAGTTTGGTGAAAAAAAAAAGTTCCTACCAGCTAGACTGATTGCTCTTTCAGTGCCTTAAATCAAACATACCTGAAGGCCTCAAGATGAGAAAAACAAATATTTGCAAAAGAAAAACGTCCGTTTACAGGGTTCTCTTTTGATTTCTCTCTGACACTTTTATTTTCCTGCCTTTATACCCTTTGGAGACTTAAAAGGAACACCATGAGTACTCACAGAGTCCGTGAGTACCTAAAAGGCAATGTGAAAGAGGCTGACAGGCAAGAGTTGTGAGGTGGAGGAGGAAATTATAAGTGAGAACAAGATCCCCTTTCAAAGGTCTTTTAACCTTTATAAATGCTTGACTGCTTTGAGCTCATGCTGGAGTTTAAGTGAAAGAATCTCAGTTAAAGTAAAGCAGAAGAACCAAACATTTTCTGTTTAGCATATGTAATAAAAAGGTGCAACAAGCACTTTCTGTTCGTTCTTTACTTTAATTAAAAACTCTAGTCTTTCATAAAATACCTTAAACTTTATTTTCAATCCAATCAAAAAATATAAAAGTCAGTAACCCCTCTCTCATGATGATTACTAATTTGTGAGGTGTTTACATACAATAAAAAATATGATAAAATACTTGCCTCCTTGTATTTTTGCTGAAGTTATAGCAAAATAGTTTGTTATAGTTACTCTGAGAACATTTTTACTGAAACATAGAAATGAAAGAGAGCTTTCTGGGTCACTGACTCCAGACGTCTCCTATTGCAGCCAACGTTGATATATGTATAATTCCCACCCTCCATACACAGTGATTAAAGTCTGCTCCATGAGTAGCTGGGAATAATCAGGATTTAAATTGGAGGGTTTTTTTTCAGAATCTCATTTCTCTAATGGTTAGAAACTTTCATATAATTTCTAGGCTAAATTTATCTTTATCTTTTCTTACTAGACAGTCATACACTAATATATACTGTGAAACTATTAAATTAGCAGTAGGATATTGTAAGAATTTGTGAATTCAGTTAGATTCTCAAGAGTGGTGGATATCATGCCAACAAAAATATTTGCATGGTACTAAAAATTAATGTATATGTGAGAACATAAATTGAATAATTCAGGGTGAACTTTTAAAGCTTCCGCATAATTTTGCATGTCACTTGAAGAATGCAAAAGAGAGACACCTCAAAATCTCTGACAATACACCCAGTTATGTTTAAAAAATGGAATGGGAGCAATTAGTTTACCTATATTTCTATGCTCATTTTTGACTCTTTGATTCATGAAAAGTAAATCTAGGACTTTTAAACAGAGCTTAAAATTAACTGTAAATGGTTTTGAAAGTCTGGAAGTATATGCACATATGAAGATCTGTTCACCCTATGATGTGGGAGTGTCTAAATCCTACATAGACTGTGCCCCTTCAGAAGTTATGAAGGCCCAGAAGAACAGGAAAATTCTCATCTATGTTCATCTCTAGGATGGGGTAGATACTTCTGCAGGTTTGACAGCAAAATATCCAAACTGACTGCTGGAAGAGACATAGTAGTAGATACACTAGTAAAGGGATCCTCAAAGATTTTTTTTCCCCTCCTTCATGCAAAGTAGGATTCAATTTTGGTTTTGTTTTATCTTTCCTTCTCTTACCCTCGTGTTGGCCAGGGACAATTGGTACATTATCCTTTGTATTGGTGTTCCGAGGAAGGTGATAAAAGATGTTGTTTGAGGAGTACTGCAGAGAAGAGGGATGTCCATCCTGCAGGCACTCTGCAGTTGCCTGTCTGGCAGAAAGGCAGAGGTGATACAGCTCTGAACTGATTTGTGCTGCGTTTGGAAGCCAGGCTATGGAGTGACCATACACTTCACGTTGAGATGCAGCAAGGAATGTGAAGCATCTTCTAGAAGCATGCATAAGAAGAATTTTAAAGAAATTGTATAGTCTGGGCACTGGGACTGTCATTCACTTTAAACTTTTCCTTACTTTGCACGGGTTCATGTATATGTTTATTTTTTCAAGTGTTTGGAGATTGTTTGTCTTTCTGCGAAAAAACATATTGCGGAACAATAAAGTTGAGAGGATCCCACTGATTGCTGTTGTGGTGTGACACAGGACTGAGTTCCTAAGAAAGAAGCTCAATGTGCGTATAATTTATACTGAGTAATATCTGTGTTGTTATACTTTGCAGGACTTGTGGAAATGCTCTCTTGCAATCCCTTGTTTGTTGCATCCTTGTTTCCAGATCAGAATTGTTCACAAATGCTAAAGCCATGGCAATTCTTCCCCTTTTACTCCCACAAAATGGGATATGAAAGTCATACAGGTGACTTTTGTTTCCATTTTGTTACCCAATTCTTTTGTTACTATTAGTGGCAAAGTTTATGAACCAACACTCTTCCCAATCTATATGCTTGATCCTTCTGCTCATCTCTACCAAGCAGCAGAGATTTAGCAACTTTTCCCCAAATGGACTGTGCTTCTGACAGTGTACTTTGTAGGTCTGATTATGAAATACAATCCTCCTGTACATGTTAAGCAGATATAACTTTGAAGGACAACAGAGCAACAGAGCAAAAGAGACTGAAGAGTTCCTGCAAATATCCAGGACTATTTCAGTCCACTATGATATTGCACTTGGTCCATATCTCCTTGTGTTTCTATCTATCTAAAGCGTTCATGCAAATATGTATTTGTTCATGAAGACATCTGCAAAGATACATATTTACACAAAAGAAGAATTCTGTGTATAAAGTAATCTCTCTTCATTGTGTCTCCATGCACTTTTTATATCTGTCTTTTTTCCTTGTTTACAAAGTCTTCATCATCCAAATGAGATGGATAAAAAATATCATATGATGGAGGCAATTAGTAAGAAACAACAAATAGCAATAAATGGGAAAGTGAATATTGTATGATATCCTATAGATAGGGAGACTCATTTGTGCTTCCTGAAGAGAGAAAGGGTTGTTGGTTTTGTTGTAAAATGTATTGACTGTGAACAATTTTATATCTGTAAAAATACAATCTGAGAACACGTTTAATGAAATGGTTGAAGTTTTATTAGTCATGTCAGCAAAAGGGTAAGAGTTAAAGCTGCTGTATTCAGAGAGATGTTAAGAAGTTTTGACAGTTGGCGTTCACATATTACTTGAGTAATAGAAAATTCCACAAAGCAAAAAATTTAGCAAAGAGCAAATATGCATTGATGATTGCATATTTAACATGGGAGTCTATTTAGTGATTTAGAGAGAGACTATGTCTAATTGTGGAAGGGAAAGTTCAAATGGCTGTTCATTACCCTATATAGACTTGCACAAAACTGCACTTCCACTCTGCAAAATGATTCAAAATAGTTCTGAACATTTGCAGAGAATAGGTCCAAATTGCCACTCATATTTCAGCGACCCAGGCCTATTGATTTCCCACTGCCTCCTCCTGAAGCAGGTCATCACTTCAGGAGTAGTTCATGCTGACTTCCTAAGAGTAAAAATATCCTTAAAAACAAGATATTTCCTTAATGCATCATTTCCAGTCCCCAGAGAGCCCAATAGGATGCATTTGTCCCTTGGTATGATACCTTCTTTTTCACTAAGAAGTGCTAAGATGATGAATACACAGGTCACACAGGTACTGTAAGAAAAATTCTTTCCTCTGCATTATTTGTGTAGAGTTAATTAGAGGGCAGTATGTAGTAGATTTATGTAAACTAACGATTTCTTTAATAGAAAAGACTTCAAGTATCAAACTCTGGGGCCCTGATTCTCAAGCTTTCCTGGACGATGTTGAACACATTAGTGAACTAATTAATTGTCAGGACTGACGTGTGCTGTAGATGTGAACTGGGGGATTTCCACTTCTCCTCAGCACAGGTATTACTTGTTTGTAAATGGAGGTGAAAGAGCATGAATGAAATTTCATAAAGAATGAAAATTTACGCCAGTGCTTAAGTTCCCCTTAAGTTTTAGGAGTTCCCCTTTTCTTTTTCCTTGTGGCTACCTTGTCAGACCTAGGAGATCTGGTCCAGGGCTTCAAAGAGCAGCATCGTTTCTATAATGCAGATGAGGGAATGCCACAAAATCTGTGAAACACATAAAACACCATGTTGTTATTAGACAGAAGCATTTGGAAAGGAATAGCCTGTTTTAAACAGCTGTATGTCTGTGGCTGACCTCAAATGATTAGATACAAAGACAAATACAACTTGTGGCGAATACAATTCCAGGAGCTTCAGATGCTACATTCACCACTGCTGAAATATCTAGGTCCCCCTGCAAGCTACTAGTGAGACTGAAGAGGCCTGTAATAATAAACCTGACTATTCATTTTTGGGCTAATGCTAGCTTTTGGAGTGGATAAAGTTTCAAAGGAAGTGATCTAAGAGCTTCGCAGTGGTAAAGGCAAAAAAACTCAGCAGGAGATGATATATATGTCTTTTTCATTTGGAACGGTGTTGAAATGTAGGATCATTTCTCCTCTTCACAGTTACAGTAGCAGATCAGTGGAAATATTTATAACCACTCTGAAAGTCATGGGCAGGAGAGGGAAGGGGGGTTTCTGTCCTATTTTTAAGTGTAGCTGTCTAGAATACTTGAACATTATTTTGTGTCTGTCCCCATTGTCCTCTGATGAATAGAAGGAAACTGTTAAGCTCTAATTCCTGGCCCTGTCCTGCTGATTCTGTAATAAAATACTGCTTGAATCAAGGAATAAGAAGAGTTGCAGTCAGCCAGAGTTATCACAGGTTCTGTATGCCCTTGGTGAGCAGCACAGTGATGCTTCCCCTTTGACATACAAACACTGTTCTTGTTACGAGGTCTGTCTGTGTTTGTGCATAGCATTGGCAAGCCCTGATTTTTGTTATATGTTTCCAGATGCTGACACAGGAGATATGAATGAAGGATAATGTCAGAAGAACTGCTGAATGCATGCAATAGCGTCCTCTCCCAGGCAGTCTATGTGTAAATATTTTGAATTTTAAGGATGCAATTTTAATTCACTCAAAAGCAAGACAGGTGTTATATTTGGTTTAACAAAGGGTAAATCATGTATCTTCTAGAATAATCTTTTCTTGGAAAAGCCTCTCATGCTTTAGTTTGTGTCATCCTAGTACCTCTTTCACTGTGCTCCTTTAGGTTTCAGCAATTATTACATATTTATGATACAGTACTGCCTGTAAGCCGTAGTCACTCTCTTTTATGTAAGCACAGCACAGACCCGCAGTGTGAGAACTTCAGCATCCTAAGAACATCCTACTCTGAAAAGACAAGATAGCCAGGTAGAATAATAAATTTCTCTTCTTTTTGTGTGTTCTGGGGAACTAGAGGACAGACTGATGCAGTGAATTGCTCAAGGTCAAATAAGAAGACTGTGGGAGAATTTGGATTTCGCCGGTCCCAGACTAGCAGTTAAACCACAGAGGCTCTTTTCTCCTAATACAGCTACTGCATGGACGTGTCCGACTTGCGGAGCTTGAACCACCGTGGCTGTCCAGGGGAAGCTCCCATGGCCATGTCACGCCATAGCGCTGAAACCCCAGCTATGGCACGGAGAGGGCTTACAGGACAGCCAGGATAGTGCTGAGTTCCCCCGGGGCAGCCCCTTGCTCAGCTAGCTCGATCTTGTGCTGGAGAGATGAGACTCTGCATCACTACCTATGGACAACTCCTGATACAGACCTGCCCGCTCCAGGGGGCCCCAGCCGTGTGCAGAGTTGTTTTTTTGCAGATTATAGAGCTAACAGCTATGCCCATTCTTTCACTAGACACTAGATTAAATACCCACTGTTACATATCAAACAAAATTCCACACTCATTCTCGTATATATCTCTGGGGGAGATTCTGTAAAAAATTCTAGAGTACTGGGATGCTTTCATCTCAGTTATTTATTTCTTTGCCAGTCTATATCTTGGGCGCATCCCAAAGATCTGTGTTCACCCTGTGAGGCATTTGGATCTTTGGTTATAATTCTGTTGTACCTTTATTTTACCTTATGCGAAGGATTCTTTCCCCTTCTCTCCTTGGCATACTTTTCTACTAGTAGCTTTTCATGGATGTCAGGACTGTTTAACTGATGTCCAAGGCCATTGAACATGAAAGAAATGTTTAGCCTTGGATTCCTACAGTCTGCGGCTATCAGTATTCTTTTCATTCAGCAGCCACAACTTCCATTTCTCCTGCCCGCTTAGGAGCAGGGAAGACAGCTGGGAAAGGTATCCCTGCCTACTGTAAGGGGCACGCATGAGGATGCGGACCAGCCCCTAGCTCTGCATCTTGGCATCTACTCCAGTCAGTCTGTTCCAAGCGAATCTAAATAACTGCAAATGAGTATGTGTTTATAAATCAAGATAGAAAAGACATCAAGATTGTTGTTTTTCACTTTTACTTACTTCCCAACTGCTTTCTGCTTTTCTGGTGGCTATGCTGAGATGCCTCAATGGAGTTTTTAACTATGACAGAGTCAGCGGTTGTGTGAAACAGCTCTTTTGCTCTGAGCAACCTGACTCTGAATGGACCATTATGGGTAAACCTATATCACAAGAGAGAACTGTTCTAGCATCCCATCTGCATGGTTTAGGCTGAGCCCTTTAGCAGAACACAAGTCCAAAAATAGATGAGGTATATTTATTCATGCTTTAGCTGTAATTACCATGCCAAAACCAAAGCTGTTGAACAGACATAGCAAAAACTGTATTTCATTTGTTACTAGTAATGTTATCCTATCTCTGGATAAAAGATTTCAGGTTAAGAAGAAAAAAAAGAACTGAAATAATAAATAAACAAATAAATAAATAAAAAGAGCTAGTATCAAAACAATTAGCAAAATGCACAGGCTCAAAGCTAGGCATCTTTTAAAAAAGTATTGTTGGCATAGAATGCTAATAAAAACCTTCTAGCAATTTAGGTTAAAACAAAAATTGTTTTAACTTGCTTCATTTACTTGAAACTGTTTCTGCCTGAATCCTTTCCTTCTTTTGTGCTTTCGTCAATTTGGATCAAGAGGCTTTCTGAAGAGGGGAGGATGCCAAGCTTTCAGTTTGAAAAAAGTCCTGGCCCTGTTGAAGGGAGTGGTAAATCCCACTGATTCTGTGGAACTCAGATTTCACCTGAAATGTTCTTCCAGTTCTCACCAGAGGGAATACATTTATCTGTGGGGAAGCCGCTTGAGCAGAAGGGCAGGTTTTGTGCTCTATAGTTCATTGGCTTCAGAGTTTTTCACATGGCCTCAGAAGGAAAAAAATCTGTGGTTTCAAGGGTTTTTTTTTCCTTTTTTTTTCTGACTTTTTGTTTTTTTATTCATTTCTTAAGAAGAGGGAGCCCAGTACATTTCTGGATGCCATCTGAAAATCCTGAGAAAATGAGAGAATGAGAGAGAGTATGATTAATCTGAAAGACCCACTTCAGGTCTGCATTTAGGCACATATCCAAATCCAAACCCATTCATATCTTCTGAGTTGTTCTACCTTGCAGCTTCCAGACCACAGCATTCTGTGTATTTTAATCACCTCAGTGAAACTAAACTCCATATTCCTTTTGGAACTCATGACATTAGTTTTCATGAAATGCTAGAAAGAAGAGTGAAATTAAACACTGAGAGCATAAAATACTCTTGATGAATTTGAAGGTATTTGACATTCAGGCCTTATAAAATATGAAAAGCATACCATCATGAAAAATATACCCCCACCAAACCTGTTCTGTTTGTTCTAAGCAAAATGCTTGACACGAGCTATAATATTGAGTGTCCTCAAAGGGAGCATTTCCTTCTAAGTTAATTTACAGTATTAAGAAATGAAGATATGGATATTAAATTAAGAAGATAATATAATACACATTTATATTCACATGTGCGCAACTCCCTCGAGAAGTTCTGGGAGAGCACAGGCCTCTGCCGCATGATCTGCAGGATATGTGCTGGTAATAGCCGTGCCACTCCAAGCTCCCACCCATTCTCACCGTGCCTCCGACTCACCCTGCTCTTCTAAGGATAAAAAATTGTGCTACTTCCTGCAAATACAAATCGTTGCATGGAGGGAGGAATTTGACCAGTGACAATTGTTCAGCAGATGCTAAAACTCCCATGTTTTCCTGTGACAAACTTGTTCACTGCATTTTTTTTTTTTTGAGACTGGATTCCACTCAAACAAAATCCTGCTGGCTTTTTTAAAGCCATCAGACACAAATTACACAAAATATGATATTTTTGTTGTTGTTGATGGCCTGGGCAGGGTAGCTGCACACCCCTGATGGTGTTCCTGTAAGGTTCTGGTTGTAGAGGTTCTGAGGCTTTTATCTTGTGATCTCATTCATGTCAGTTAGTTGTCAGTGCAGACAAAAGCCCTCTTAGTCAGTTTGTGTCACTAGTCCCCAATAAATCCTTCATGTGCTCTATCAGCATATATGGCAGTATTTTTTTTCTCAAACCTCATTTTGTAGCTTGTATCAACAGTTCCTCTCAGGAGATCAAAAAGTCTTTCTCACTCTGTGATTAATTTTAATATTCTTACATGTCAAAGAAATACAAGAAAGTGTGATTGAAGTTAGCTAATAACACACATCTCTCTCAATCTGCATTTAACAGAGTTGTTGTGTGTGTGGTGTATCCTGAGTGTATCCTTCTAACTCTGTATTCAAGGGAAAGGACCAAAGTGAGAATGTGACATGTTGCTCCCTGTGATTAAGAAACAGAGCAGAGAAATCAAAATTTGTAGAAATTTGTAGAAATTAGACCCAAAGAAAAGAACTGTAATTTCTTGCAGGTGAGCTTGCCTTGCTTGGTGGTGCCTGTGGTTTGTTATATGTCTGGCTGGGGAGTCTAGAGCTTTGTTCTTTGAGAAGGCGCTGGGTGCCAGAATGTGCTACCCCGTTTGGTGGCCTTTGATCAATAGGGCAATTACAGAGGCAGGATGACCTACGTGATAAAGGCTTAAAATGAGGACTCTTACTGAGAAGTGGGTATTAGTGGAGCAAGTAAGGTTGGGAGGCAGGGGAGATTTAAAGCGGGGGAGATTTAAAAAGCACAAAGACAGAACAAAAAAAAGAAAAAAAACAGGAAATATCTGCCCATATCACTGGTGGTTTTCTTTTTCTTTTTTTTCATATTCCTGGCTTTCCAGGAAATGTTCTGAATTGGATGTCTTCAGTAAAGACAGCCCATTGCACTGTGTTTAAGAATTAGATTGTCGTCCCCTGTTACTGACTGTCACCTATTACAGGGCAGTCTGTAAAGCCGTGGCTGAGAGGAAAAGTTCATCTACTGATCAGCCCCAGCAGTTCTCAGAATTGCAGGAGCTCCAGATGGGACGTTCTGCAATGGCTTCCAAGGGCCAACAGCTCTTTTTCAGCACCCTGCATTGGTGGCTCATGTGGATGTCAATAGTACTAACTGCAGCAGCTTCAGGTGAGGATCTGGGGTTGGTCTGAAAGAGATAAGAGCTCTGATGGTAGCTTTATGAAGATAAAAATCCTGTTGCACAACTGATGTAAAGAGGCTGTTGGGGCATTATCAAGATGCTCTCAAACACATCATGCTGTTACAAGTGGCTGTTGAATTCGGGTGGAGTTTGTCTCACCAGAATGAGTTGAGCACCTCATCTCTGAGAAAGCTTTTGATTCAATGATGTGTGAAGTAGCAGGAAAGGCAGAAGTGGCAGCAGAGTTAATGCTATGTAAAAGGTTAGATAAGTAGACAAAATTCACGTATGACCTTTATGTTCAGAACAAGAACTAGTGGTTACTAATTTAGCTAAATTTTCAACAGCTGAAGCATTTTTGTAGCTATGTTGTCTGAGGATGTCAAACAACACTTCCTCTTGCTTAAAAGCTTCCTGTTGATCTACTGGAGAGTCTTCTAGGAATAATAATCACATCAAACCCAATCCAGATCTTACGGTGTAACAGCTGAGTCCACAGTGAATTTAAGTAATGTATTAATCTAGGCTTTTTCCTTTCAGAGCAGTCTTGAAAAAGGTACTTAACTTCTCAGTTTTGCCATGTGCAAAATAATGATAATATTTATCTGTCTTATAATTAAGGTTGAGAGTAACTGGTATTTATGCCGACTTCTCAGTAAAATATATTCTGTGCACAGTCTACTTGCATAATCACGTTTACTTTTATCATCAGAATAAACAGAGGACTTGTGTATATGTTTACCAATGAGAAATTTGCACAACTGTTGATAACAACACTCTTCATTATTATGCTACTTGCGTGTCTTAAAAATGAAATGGTAGGTGCACTCCACACATATAAATAACTCGTATTCTTAACCCCAGATAGGTAAGGGTTTTCGAATTGAACACTAAACTATCTTGCAACAAGTAAAATATGCTGGTGGCAAATTTGAAAGAACAGAATATATAATATTCTTACATCAATCTGTGCATATAGTTTGAAAGGATATATGAAATGTAAACATTTTTCTTTTGGCAGACCACTGAAAAAGTCCAGTTCTGTCAAGCTCAGAGGAAACATCAGCTGCCTTGCTGAGAACCCTTGAAGATTGAGCCAACTGGAGGAAGAGGAGGAGGGAGGAGAGGGCCCGGCATGTTTATAAAAGAGAGGGCCTGGGCAGTGGCCAGGTCTTCTCTACCAGTTCTCAGCCAAACAAAGAGAGAGTCTATGGACCATGACCCTTAACCTTTTCGAACTTGTCTACTTGCTATAGCTTTTGGGAGGCAGAATCTCATCCATTAGTTCTAGATGTAAGACCAGGTTTGGGGATTTTTAGAACCGAATTCATTTTTGTATTTGCCACATGCAAGCTTTGGGCATGTTTTGGCAATTTTTGGGCAATTTTTCTAAACCTTATTGTATTTCATGGGTGTCCTTGTAAACTGGTTAAGAATTACTTTACATGGCACATGCTATATTGAATTTGAGGGGAAATGTTTTCATATATATGTATATATATTTAATGGGCTTCTCATTGAAAAAGGATTTTAGGGAAATGACATCTTGTAAAAAGTGATCAGCACTTGCTGATCCTAAAATTTTATAAAACTGGTTTGAGGTGTCCTAGAAGCCAGCACATAGATCAGTTCTTGTAATCTCACTAGCTGTGTTTTTATTCTCCTGTGTATTAGAAGCAGATGGTGGGAGAGTAGCTGTGTCTTTTCCCATCCTTCTTGGAAAACCTGTCAGACCTGGTACTGTCAATTAGGTTTCTTCGCTTAAATTTGAGATATACTAAAACTATTTATGCTAATTTGTATTAATTTTCTCTCCAATTCTCTTCCACTTACTGAGTTTTGAACCAAAATCCTTGATAGCTTCACCAAAAGGAATAATCAAAAGTTGCCTGTGGCATTTAAACACACCACAACTCTGACATGACTTCGATCATATAATCTACTGCTAACCAGGAATGAGTCCCCTGCATAGATAGAGTTATACTGTAAGCAAATAAGATCAGAGATTTCCTTTTGTGGAGTTTACTTTGTGTCCTGAGAATACAGGTATCTGGGACCTTTAAAAGATGTATGCGGTTCACTCCAGTTTCTCAGACAGTGCTCTGTAGGGTAAAAAAAAAAAAAAAAGTATTTCAATCAGGCTTTCATAAGTAGGTGAGCTGTGGAATCACCACTGGTTTTGCCTGTTTAGAGCTATATGTGACTGCAGCTGCCTTTTTTTAATGTGCATCAGTGTGAATTTTCTGAATTTTCGATTTCTAAAAGTAAAAGATGCTTAGCAACATTTTTTTTTTTTTTTGCAGAGGAGCTTTTACTCTGTTCCATGCATGTCTTTTCTGGTGTCACGGTGCTTTAATGCCAAACTCATTGAGATGTATCCATCAAAAAGTATTTTCCGTATCTGTACCTGAATGATACAGCCGTTCCACTTTATTGTATTCTTACTGTATTCTCTGTATGATGCTATCATATAATCTGAGACAAATAAGACTGGATTTTAGGTATGTCACTAAATGCAGGCTATCATCTCAGTCTCAAAAGAAGGTAAATAGGACCTTCATATCCAAGTCTGCTGTCTTCCCTTTGTAGACATGATAGCAGCCTTGTGCAGTGGATTAATGGGGAAAGTGAAAAACGGTGACTGCCAAAAAGGAACAGAACAGCTCTTTGAAAAGCATTTTCCCCAGTTCCAACTAGTGTTTAAATTGAAATAAAAGACAATATTAGTTTAATGTTCCCCTTGTGAGTTAGAGTATTCACCTCAAAAGACAAAATGCTGAACTAAAATGTATGAATGTTAGTAACTGTAACTGCTATAATACATTTGTGGAAAACCTAAATTTAGAATTAAATAGATTAACACTTAGACTGTTTGATGTGGAAGGAGAAGCAGGCTCTCCAGCTCCAAACCACATGTTTTTATTCTGGTACTTCTCATTGACCATCTGTTCTTTGTTGTCTGTCCCAGTTCTACCATCTGTCCCCAAAATTACACCCAGCACGATGACCTCACCTACAAAACCGCAAGAAGGCGATAGACCCACCAATCAAAGTTAGTAAACAACTGCCACTTTCTTCCCAGTTCTTTTTGTCCCCAGTGCTGGAAGCAAGTAATACAGATTAATGCCCCAGATTTTGGTTCCAGTCCTGTTTCACTTTAACCTCTTCTAACTTTTTCACACTAGGGGCAGGAGGGAAACCTCAAAAAAGAAATAAGAGAATGAGAAACATAGGTGATGCAAATGGCATCAGAAGCAACATTCCTTCGGGGAAATCTGCAGATTTCAGAGAAAAAGTCATCTTTGCTTAGAAAATGGATAAATTTCCTATAGACCAGCCAGTCCTTCATGGTATGAGCTATTTTCCCTCCTCTGGCCTAAAACATTGATGTGTCCCAGAGGCATCTCACTGTTTTGCCTGTGGCTGGTGTGTTTTTTTGTGTATCAGATTTGTAGGTGAGTACTGATGACCAGAGAGAGATTTTTTCCTTTGCTGTAGTCATTTTGTACTGACAAATACAAAACAGGAAAAGGAAAAAGGACTTGCCCGAGGGTTTGCCTTTAGCTATACGAGAAGCTCTCAGGGTTGGGAAAGGAAAGGAAAGGAAAAAAGGAAGCACAAGCAGTGCTTTGTCAGTGCACCTGCCAAAAAAACAATAAATGAGGGAAAGACTGTGAGCCAGCGAGGAAGAACATATTTCTCTAAGTTGCCTTTCATACAATTGGTATCTTCTGCATACTTTCTCCAAATGCTCTGAGCTTTAAGATATATCCTAAAGCGGAGAGTACCATCACTGCCATTACCTGTAGTAATAGGGCTTATTAGCAGTGCAAGTTTTTGTAGAGAAAACAGAGAAAAACAGGTTTTGCATGGATGAGCTTGGCCCATCTAAAAGGTAGACAGTTGGTCTTAGGCAGCTATGCAGGCTCTCCTCATTGAAGAGAAATAGATACCAGAGTGATTACGCCCACACTGAAATCAATGTCTGAACTGCCAGCCAGAGCCGTCTGGCTGTTTCCATTGAGTGCAGATGTCTTAAATAAATAGATAACTTTTAGAGAGCATATGTTAGATGAAGTGAATGCTGCTCTCAAAGTCTGTACAAAAAGGAAAATTATTCTCCCTTTAGGCTGTAGACTTCTACATGGAAAAACACTGGATAAATGGTACAGAATGAAATTTCTCCATTCTTTCCTCATACTCAACTAGTTTGTCTACTTTCTTGCATGGCTGACCCATTCAACACACATCTGGCACCTGCATACAGGCCAAGAGCCATCTTGATTGTGTCAGGGCTGCAGGCAGATGACTGGGCCCTGGCCTGCTGTCAACCTAATTGAACAGAATGCAAGAAACTGCAGGGCATGACTTAAGGAATTGCTGAATGTAACAGATAACAGTATGGGACCCTGGTAAAAGTTACAGATAGCGCTGTGAAGGATATCTGAATTTCACAAGAGTTTTAAGAGAGAGATATAAAGAAATGGCTTAATTTCATAGAGAACTGGTGGGGAGTGTTTTGGTAGTACAGTTGTACAAGTTCAGCAATACCTAGGTAACCATGCAATAATAACATATAAGGCAAGATTATCTAGGTAACGGGACCAGAAATAGTGAATTTGCGTATGGATGTTGCAAAACTGAGACCAATGCAGAAGAGGTAATTAGGTTGTCTAGTGATAGGATGGAGGTGGGAAAAGAGGGAGACATAAGTAGAGAAAGAGCAGGTCATGACACAGGAAAAGGTGCAAAGGTCTGAAATGATGCAATCGGGACTGCCATGGTTCCTGTCGGGCTGCCCTATGCTTGCTAGCCACAGCCTGGAGCGGGACAATAAACCAAACCTGTTCTGATCATACCACATGCGTCAAACCTACTCCACAGTTAGCAGAAGAGGTGCGTTCCCAATCTCATAGAGAAAACCTGGGCTGGATGGACCAAGTTGACTTCCTGCTCCCATCCTGATGACATTGATATCCCCTCCAGAAAGGGAGAAATCACTGTTTGAGAGGACTGAAACATTCTCTTACCTCTTTAGGAAGTGAGCTCACCACCATGCACATGTTGAATGTCTGGAAGCAGAAGAGCAAGAAAAAGGCCTATTTTGGAGGCCGCTCTTGGAGAAAGTTGGGAGTTCAGTTTAGGCATTTTGCATTAGACAGCTGTTAGCTGGCAAAGCAAGGTCCACGTATGAGATGTGATCAGCCACTTGGTTGGAAGAACAATGCTTTATGTGGGGCTCAGGATTGTTTGGGTGAATGAAACATTCTTCCAGGAGATCTACAGGATTGTGTTCCTCTGGGGACTTCTCTGGTGAAGAGCTGCCTGATCACCCTAGGGTGAAGCTGAGTCCATTCACATGCACACAGATGCTGAAGGGGAAATAGGGAAATCCTGCATGTCTGCTGGTGGCAGGAGGGTTTTTCTCCATTATTTTGCCATTTTCCTACTTTAATACAGGTAGTTTGTAAACATTTTCGCTTGATAAGACTAGGGTGATTTCTTTTGGAGGATGAGCTAGAATCTATTCTCTGCTGATGCTATCTCATTTGCAAGCTCAGTTGTATGGCACGATTTAAACACGTTTTTAACAGATATTGTGACATAGTGTTATAACTATAGGAAGCCCTGTGTCTCACTGGAACTTACTATGCTAAGAAAATAAAGGAAAAACTTCGTTTTTACTTTATTCTTTACATGCTCTGTTACAGAAGCTAAATATATTGAATATTATTTTTTTCTTCAGAGACCTTCACCCAGAAGTTCCTGAAAGAGACACAAATATTCCCCAAAGTAAGTCTCAGGAATTTTTTACTAAGGTACTCTTAAAAATAATGCTGAAGGCATCAGTTACACCCATCACAGTGATGTGATGCATGCTACTGCTGGGAAACATGTCACATAACTTTTTTTTCCTCATCTCTGTGCAACTTGTGCTGGTTCTGTCCCCTGTCCCTATCCTGTGTGGTAGTATAAATACTTTGCATTGTAGATTTTCTCTCTTGGAGATACTTATGACCTCCGTCTTTGACACTTTTCACTGTCTAGAATTTGCTGCAGAATTAGATATATCTGGTAGTCTAGCACTTTCCTCTTAGACATAAACATTTACATTACTTTTTACATTTTCTTTCTCATTATTTTTGTTAAGCTAAACAACTTTGCCATCTTTAAGCTGTCTTAAGAACCACTAAAATCTTTCTCTAGATATGGTTATTGACCAGAAGTCTATGAACTGTGTGTGTCTCATTTAGGGCAAGTATTCTACCCTTATGCTGAAATGTTATTACTTCCACTAAAAAGAACCAGTCAGCCAGAAGAAGATTAGAAGCTCTAACATTTCTATTTATATGGATAAATTATCTAAAATGTTGTCTCTTTGGAATTGTATTTATTTCAAAAATCCAGTGCTACAATAAGGCTTAAAATATGCAAAATAATGCACTCATTAGTTAACATCATCTCCCATTTAACATAACTGCTAAATAATCAGTGTGTTTTCCACTAGCAGTTCAATGCATGTTTCACTCCCTGAATATCTGCATAAGAAAGGCCTTTCTTTTGTTATCTTGTTTACTCAACTCTATGATAATCCAAATCATATGAAATGCTTAATCACATGTTTAACATGCTTACATAGCAGAGAAAAGAGGTAGGACAAATGACACTGCTGAGGCTGTGACAGAAATCATCACTGCACACTTCAGAATTGCAACTGAAGAGTGTGCAAACTCATGATCATTAAAACACTCAGATTTGCTGGTCAAAAATGCTAAATGAAAGCAAACTATAACTATTACATATTTGAAACTCTTTTGGTTTAGTTGCACGGTACAACAGTGTAAATGCCAATTCTTGCAGAGACTTAAAGAAATGTGCTACATGCATTTGAGCTTCATACACTCAAAGGGGCCTAAATGAAGTAAGTGATTTTCAGCAAGTACTTTGTAATATCTCTACTGCTAGTTGATAAGTGGGTCAAATGTAAACAGTTGAAAGAATATGCTACATGTCTAAATAAGTCTTTCTGGGTCCATAGACCTAGAAGGCTTTGTAAACATGAAGTCTTTGGTTATCCAGAGAAACTTTTTTCCTTTGCATATCTTGCTAGCGCATAGTATGCAAGGAAAGATACTACAAAACAAATGTAATTTTTAGTGATCTAAAATGCAGGTGTCTGGGATTGCTCTGTGGTCAATTGACTCAGAAGCCTCTGTAGAAAGCAATCCATTTTGTTTTAGACTTAGATTTTCAAAGGGAATCAATTCTATTGGGAGCTATTTATCCTTTTCTGTTGAATATAGAGGAAATTCAGATGAGCACTTTATCCAAATGTCTTTCTTTTGGACAGCTGATATTCAAAAAGATGAATCTGGCTTCAGTGATAAAATGAACAGAGAAGGTGTAACTAATAAGCAAGTATTTCTGGAAGCTGGATCAGTTTTCAGATACCGTTTTTGAAGCAAAGAATTGTTTCTAGTAGCAGCAAATGCTTTTTATAAGGGAAGTCTGCTTTCTTTGCTGCTCAGAAATAGAAAGTGGGTCACCTTTTAGGTTCATAGACCATTGCAAGGCACTGTCATTCAGTGTTTAAAAAAAAAAGGAAAATAAAAAGGTCTTTCTTTTTCTGTATCCACTGAAATCTGAGATCTAAAAATAACACTTTCTTGACATTAAAGAGGGAGTAGAATGAGAATAACTGAAGTTATGTAATTGTATGGCTGGTCCATGCAGATTACTTCAGATGCAGTGTCTATCATCCTTTCTTGGTAGCTGGGAAGAAGTCTCCCCAAAATACCTGTTTACAAAAGGCGTATGTATTTAATATGCCTATCAAGTTGAGCTTTCTGCAAGAGAACCGTGACATTGAAAGCAGCAAAAAAGTACTCCTAGGCAAATGTAAAATCGCACCTGCTAAAGTTACTCAGCAAAGAATATCTCTTTAATTCAATTGTAACAATTATGAAGTTTACAGCATAATTTTTAAAGATTAAATCCTATTTAACATATAAATACTTGGTCATCTGGTGGATAAATACTAAATAGTTAGGACTCTTTTGGTCCTTCAAAATAGTGGGAGAGGCTTCCAGGTATTTGACCAGCATCATGACTTAAAGGAGCAATAGACTCTTAGTGAAACAGCTTGGAATTCAGTAAACAAACCTGTTAATAAGGGTAGGGCTGGCAGGGCAAGGGAGAGAGAAAAACCCTTGGTTTATGGAATTGATATCACCAAAGGAGATTCCCTCTGCTTTTTCAGTCAGTTTGCAAAAGCAAGTGCTATTTTAAGTTTATTATTGATATTGCCTGAAGCACAGGGAAATGGCAGAAAGGTATGTCTCTGTCGGAATGGAAAGTGGCCTTTTATTGCATTTTATGAGTATTTTTCAGAGACATTCTTGTTCCTTCTTTTCCTCATATTTCACCCAGAAAGAAGAGAGATCCAATAGATAACTGATGAGCATGATGTGAAGAATTAACAATCTGATAATGTATTTGCATGTGTGGGAAGAGTAAATGAACCTTAGGTTTTTAAAAGCAGAGAGCAAGAAGTGAGGAAGTGACTGGAGTATAACTTATCTGCAAGTTTGTTATAGTGAGCCTTCATCAGTAGTGTAAGACAGCAAAACTTGCAGAAGGTCTCAGGGCCATTTGAGGTAACACTGGAATTGTCCCCTTAGATACTTTTATATGCATCTCTACACTGGCTTCTTGGAGCTGTGTAGCACAGGTTTCTTATGTCTTCTTCGTTTTATCATGCCTTCAGAACAAGTTGTGGAAATAACTATCTGTAATGTAAAGAAATACAGTGACATTGACATTAATGCTGTAAGGCTTTCTTCCTCCAAAATATTACTTTATATAACTGAACTGTTGGTCAATTTTCTCATTTTTAACAGAATGACCATGAATAATCTTCCCCACCAATTGTCTAGTTCTGACCTTCAAAGTAAAATGCATCTGGGCCTAATCCAATAAGGAAGACAGGGAATAAATCACGTAAAAGTTACTGGCTTGGTTTTGTGACTTCGTTGTCTGGAGTGGATGTCACGGCTCAAACAAATAATTCTAGTCACAGACAGAAATATTTTAACAATTATTGCATGTAAGTATAATGCCCAGCCTTCCCTGGGAAAAGAAAATAAAAAGGCAGTAAATTCAATGAATAACTCCAAGCATTGATATTAAATCATATTCAATGTAGGCAAAATATGAACACTGGACAACAATGGCATAACACCAAGGGGATTTTGCTCGAAATTAATCTTATTTCATCCATCTTTAACTAATTTGATACATACTATTTTTGTCTGAGTGATCAGAAATATGGCACTTGCATTATTCCCTTCTTATCAGAATAAAAATAGGTTTTAGGAAAAGCCACAGCTTGCCAAGTCACCTATTTCTCATTGTTTCTTTCTTCAATTTTTACGAAGAAAACTGAACAAAAATATCTCAAGATACTTAAGTTTCAGAAAGATTATATGCTCCTATCTAATAAATTATGAACTCTAATTTGACTGTGGCTGCTTCAATGATAAATTACTTGCTCTGGCTACAGCTTACATACTGAAAATTAATTTTCTTCACTAATAACATAGAAATGCAATAAATCACACCAGGAATCCATCAAAAATCCTTTTAAATATCGCTAAGTTTTATCTAAACACTCTGCTGTTATGTTAATAATAATGCTAATAATAATCAGTATCAGAGCCCTGCGTTTTTAAAATGCCGATCATGTATTAGTGCTGAGCCCAGGCAGGTCCTAGAGGGTAAATTCTTGGCACCATTTTGGTTTCCTTTGCATTATCTGAGCTCTACAGTGTAAAATTGCTGCCTTAAAAATTTCCCTGATGATTCCTCGGATTACTGCAGGGCAATGATTGGAGCAGTATGGTAACAGGGAGCTCTAAGTGGATTTTTGAAACTCTCTGTCTGCTTTTCTGCCTCAAGCATATTCCGTGAAAGAAAGAAAGGAATCTATCCCAGTATTTGATCTCTTGTTAGACCATAATTTTTTCCTCTTTTCATGCAAGGGAGAACAAATGCGTCTGGAGATGTAAAGACAGGCTGGATTTCAGTCTTTCTGTTTCGTGCAGAAAATACAAGGAATTTTGATTACATTTGGAGGAAATTCAAGGTTAAAATGATACCTTCTGATTTTAGATTACCTTAAAAGACAGTAGCAGGTTACATATAAAAGCTTTAGCATGTGAATGTGTTTTATTAGTTGCAGAAGCAGTCTGTAACAGGTGAGCCATTTGTTCTGGAAAATCTCCCTTTTAATCTCCTGAAAATCTTTGAAGCATTTTAATCTTTACTTAGTCAGCATACTTCTTCGAGACTTAATATACCTCCTTCCTCTCTATTACTCGTGTGTATATATAGACTTATGTATGTGTCTGAAACTAGGTACTGTTGATGTCTGTGGTTGTTTAGGAAGTAGAGGTGACATGCATTTCTGATGCACAAATAAAGATTTTGTCCCAGGTTCTTCTGTAGAATGGTAAATATATATTTTTTGTGTCAGCAATAATGTTAAATGTGGTGCTAGGAAATAAACTGGTCCTTCAGTTTTGCCACATAACTCACCTTCAACATCCTGAGACACCAAGGTTTCAGTCACAATGATCCTTTAGTTAGTTGTACTGTTTTATTTTACTCAGTGTCTTTCCTGTTTTCAGAAGAGTAGAGCATAAAAATCCATAATGTGAAAGAAGTGGGGAAACTTGTTAAATGATAATTTAAATGACAATTTAAATGGTAATTTCACTTTTTTTCCCCTCCTCACAATCTTTGTTAAATCATACAGTGGAGAGTTTTCAAACAATTAGCAGGAATCCTGAGTAGCAAGCCTGGCCCTCAGTGCTCCGAAAGCAGCCGGGACGGTTAAATTGGATCAAACCTGCATACAGCTCTACTGCAGCAAATGCGTGCAGAACAGATCGAGTTCACAACTGACACTTTGATTGCACTCTGTAGGATTTATGGTTAGGGAAAGCCTCTGACAGTGCTTTGGCATCTCTTATCTGTAGGGCACTGCAGGAATAAATCCTGTGAAATGTAATCAAATGTAAATAGAAAATCTGTTGTGGGAGACATTTCCAGTAGTAACCTTCCCTCTTCACTCCCTTCCCACTCCAAAACGCTGTTTATCTACATGGCAGATCTATACCTGGCACTTGTAGCAGTGCTGCACTGCGCTTTGTTGAGACAGAGAGCAATGTTCAGGAAACGGAGACGTATAGACTTTTCCTCAAACCATGTCCTGAAGCTGCTCAAGCCTTCAGGCAAGGTCTAGGCTGAGCTCTCAAGGCATCTGCAATGAAAAAGAACATATCTCTGGAGAACACCTCTCCACCACACCTGAAGGAAAACAGAAAATAGAGTATAACATCCTGCACATGCCTTGGACAGAATGAGTCATTAGGCAAGTGGCTTTCTTTTGCTTTTAAGTACGTAGGCACTGACGAATACAGAACACACTTCTACCACAGCCAGGTATATCCTTGATCCTGTTTGTTTTTCTCATAACCTGCAGTTGAAGTAATTAAGTTTCTTATGTGATATTATGTGTTAAGTGGTGTGAGAGCTGAGAGATGGGCCCTCGCCAGGTGTATTGGGAATGAAGCCTAAATGGAATAAAGGCAACCTAAGAGCATCTCTGTGACTTTGCCAACCTCCTGCTGGTCACTAGCTACAGTCTACAGAGATGTGCAAGGGAAGGAGCCCTCGAGCCCGTTCCCCCACATGGAGGAGGCAGCAGCAGCTCAGGCGTGCAGCTCCTGGCTTTCTGCAGCCTCAAGACGAGGCATTTATTGGGCAGTTTCCTGCCTGCTTTCAGAAAAGGGCGATAGGCCAGAAAGAAGTGTCAGAAGGCCGGATTTGGCCAACAAGTTGCCAGTTGGATCCAGATGGAAATGGGAATTTGGTAACAGTACAACTGCATAGGTGCAAATCTGACTTGCTGTATTAAAAAATGACTATATAATATAAAGGAAGTAATACATTTTACTTAACAACTGGTAATTTTTTCCGTTATTTGCCAGTGGTAGAAGAAAGCCTAGATCATGAAGTGAGTTGCTATTTTAGATCCATCACGATTTTTCCTAAGGGTCGAGGTAGGAGGATTATGAAATATAGTTTTTCTATTTAAAGCTATAGCAACTCAGATCTGCATACCAGCATCTCATCTATGTAGGAACACCCATCATACTTTTGCTTCAAATGTTATTTTTTTTCTCTTTAGTGATCTCTCCATGCAGAAATATTTTGTTATGATGAATTATACAGAAAGAAGATCAATTTCATACACAGATTGAAATAAAATGGATAGGGCACATAGTCTGGACATTCCTGGCAAACACAGATATCCATGAAAAAGAAAAAGAAAAAGAAAAAGAAAAAGAAAAAGAAAAAGAAAAAGAAAAAGAAAAAGAAAAAGAAAAAGAAAAAGAAGAAAAAGAAAAAGAAAGAGAAAAAGAAAAAGAAAAAGAAAAAGAAAAAGAAAAAGAAAAAGAGCTTTTGGATACAAACAAAAATGTTTAAACAGTCTTCTACATTTTCAATATTTTTCTAATTTTATAGCAATTTAATTCAACTGGGGAAACACTGTAAATTGCTGGTAACATCCAAACAGAGTCTCAATAAACATGATTATTATTTCTGACTTTCTAAGGCAGAAAATGAAAAATGTGGTATTTTATTTACCCCAAAATGGAGTAATTAAAGCACTCTTTGCCCCAGTCTTTGATTCCGTCATGTTTAGACTAACTTTCTGGTCAGCTCAACCAGGGCTGTGAGCACTGCCTAGGCTTCCCGTGGCTGCATGACACTGAAATTCTTACAGCTAATGAGTCTACTTTTCCCTGGTAGCAAGTAGCACCATTTGTTTTAGAGACATATGCTTTTGTTGTGCTGACAGGAAGGTTAGCAGTGTTTGAGTAGTTATCTTAGAGAAACACAAAGGGAAATGAAGTTAAAATTTACATCTCAGTACACACTTCTCTTTTTTATGTAATTTGGCCAGAGCTGACATTGTCTTCTTACAAGAGGCCTGGTACTGGAAATAACAGGACTGTTATTATAGGCAGAATTGAAATACATTGGCAGAATCTGTGGGAAAGTTTGTCCATTTTAGTCCGCTTCTACTGGATCGCTAAACATTCCCCAAGAAGTTAGTTGCTGGCCCAGAGCCTGACAAAAGGAACTGAGAGTTTATTTCTTTGTCTTTTACTCTTAAAATTAAAAACAAAATTAATAAAGCAGGTTACCTACAGCTGGCATTTCTCCCCAAGATTATCAGTCTGGTTTGGAGGAAGAGATGCAAGAATGTCAGTAACAAATCTGATGATTATGTAAGGTCCCATCAACATCTTTCGTGCTGTGCATAATCCACAGCAACATTTTTGATTTGCAGCAAAAACATGTGTTGCAATTGTATTAACTAACTGATGTGTATCTGCCGTAATGATATTAATTTTAGGACTAGAGCCTGAAAACATGAGTGCCACTATCATTTTGTAAGAATATACAGCTTCTTTCTTCCCACATAATTGACAACTCAATCATCCATACTTAAGAATGACTTGCTCTTAAAAAGCTTGCACTCCTGGACATGTGAAGCACCAAAGACCAATTAAATCTTCTCTCTTCAACGAATTAAATCTTCTCTCTTCAACCATTCCTTATACAGTTTGCTCTTTACTTTTTTTTGGTGATAAATATAAGGGATAAAGAGTATTTATTTTCAGGAGCCACGAGTCTGACTAAATTCTGCTTCTTTACTCCTACTTCTCAAGTCAATCAAATTGTGCATCTAGGAGAAGAACAAATTTTAAGTTGTGCAGGGTATGAAGAGGTTTAGAAATAATTTTATTATTTTAGAAGAAAAGAGGGGAAAAAGTCCAGTTAACTTTATGTGTATGTGTTAATGTGTAAGGACAGATAGCAATAAGATGATGAGTTTGTTATATTTACTATATAGGGCCAGTCACTACCTTAGTAATACTTTTATGTTGTCTTCAATATATTTCTCTGTAAAATTGGTAAAACCAAAGATCTACTGGTTCATTTTGTGATTCTACTTTTTGTATCTAGGACTTCAAATAGGAAAAACATTTAGTGTTATTTAATATAAAAAAGATGAAAAAGGAGGTATTAGGCTTACATTAAGTAAAACAAATATCAGCGCTGTCATAGTTATTAGAAATGTCTTCTCCTCTTAATGATTTACAATGATTTTTTCTTTAAAAGCTTTCTCTGTAGTTAAAAAGACTGTCACAAAATTCTTCTGCTCATTACTGTTAATCAGACCTCTTCTTGCATCAAATTTCTGAATAACAGCACCGACATCCATATAATCCAAAATAACAAGTTGGAAATGTGGACTGAAGATTTGGACTCACAGGAAAGAGACTAATTCTCAGGAATACTGAGGCAGCAAGAACTGGAAGAAGCTGATCCCAAATGGCAGAGGGTTTGGAGATGCAGCAGTCTAAGTGCTTGGCAGAAACTGGCCATAATGACAAGGATTTTCTCTCTGCAAGTATTTTAACAGAAGCCTGGCAAGTTTATGACTTGGTTCCCTTAGTGTGTTCCCAATCTGCCCTTTTTCAGCCCATGCTTAATTCTGCTTAGTTCAAAGTCTGGTCCACCCTGAGGTTCCAGTCTCCAGAGAGAGAGGACCTGAGCCAGCCCTCAAGGGCAGATGTGAAGAGAGACCCTAAGGATTTGGTGTCTGGAGCTAGGGATATTACAGCAACACCTGGGTCAGAATTAGAACTGCACAAAATTCTTCTTTATTTGCCCTCCATCAGAACTGCTAAAACAATGAATCTTCCAGTTGACTGACACCCTTTATTCTCAAACTCAGGGTCTTTTCAGACATGTGAGCAAAACAATACTGATAAACTAAAAAAAAAAAAGATAATTGTTTTCCTTTATTTTAAAAAATGTAAATATCCTTGTTCAGTGATTTTTAGATAAGGAAAGTGTGTTTTTTGTTGTTGTTTTTTTTTTTTAATGTGTCCTCAGCTCTCTGTAATGGGCGATTTTATAAAACTGAGCTTGGCATCTTGAGCAATTCACAAAATATATTTCTTATCCAGTGAGAAATGATGGTGTTTCATCATTTATTTTTTTCCTGAATTACAGAAAAATGCATTTCTTAAAGTCCTTGTGGAATGAAGACATAAAAAGATTATCTTTGGAAATATTAAAATGTTTTGACAGCATTTTATGGTTATGTTGACATATCATAATATAAAATTACGAGCTGTAATAAAGATACATTTTACTCCATAATGTCAGAATGAATGTCATAAAATCAACCGATGAAACTGAAAAAAAGTTTCAACACTTTCTAAACAAACTATTCTGATGTTGTCGAAGTGTAAAGAAAAACAGAAAAAAGTTGTAAATATTTTGACACTTGCAGAAAAAAAGTCTTAAAATTAGCATATTCCCTTGAAAGGTTTTGATTTTGACAGGAATTGACTTTTCTGATTTAAAAACTCATCTGTCAAAATGTTTTCAGCCTGCCTGAGCGATACCATATCTATAGCCAAACTTCTGTCTCGGTGCATGCTGCACGTGCCTTACTGTCCCACCTGATGAAGAGCCCATCTGAGCCAAGAGTCACTTTTTTTTGTCAAATGAAGCAGTGCACATGACAGTGTTTTGCATTGGTGCTTGGCTGCTGGAGAGTGGAGAGAAGACTTAATCCTGCTTCAAGGCTGCCAGGACAATGTTATTGCTGCAGAATGTTGTTTTTCTTTTTTCTTTTTTTCTTCTTTTCTTGCCACGGTTGCCTCTGCGAGCTCATATTTGGGTAGGCGGTTTCAGGGCTTTGCATCTTGAAGTGATTGTGTTTTTGCTCAGGTCCCGCGTACCATGGGAGGAGGGGACCTCATGGAGCAGTGGCCTGTGGCCAGCGCAAGATGACGTTCATTAAGCAGGGGAGAAATACACCACTGGGGTCGCCAGACTGAAACACCTGCCATAAGAAGAAAAACATCTTGTTCCTTGTCTGAGCGCTGGAGAACTGGGTGATTCTCTCAGCGTTAGAGCAACTTAAAAGAGAATGGGGCTGTACACTAGCTTTTAAGCACTTTCCATAATTCCCTGAATCCCTAACCTGTAAACTGGGTATTTTGGGAGGAGGCTATGGGGGGAGTACAGGGGAAGGAATAGCAGGCCAAAATTTTATTTCATGTTTACTGCACACAAGTATGTTCGACTTAGTCTCAGGGCTGTATGGAAAATCATGAGCATGATTATTTTTCTTCCCAGCATTATATGCTTCAGGAGAACTTCAGTCATTCATAAATAAACAGGGGTTTCGAAAGGAGGATGAATCAGCATTAAGTACTTTTTAAATTTTATTCTTGTAGCTATATTTTGATCTATGGAGAAAAGAGGAAGAGAGTTAGTGAAGAAAATATCCTATTTTTTATCTTTTTTTTTTCATTTTTATATTTTTTTTCACACAGGTTTAGTCAAACATATGTCACCAGCATCTATAGTATGCTACTTCTGAAAGCCAGTTCTTGGAAATGTTGGAAGGAAAGCAGCCTGCTCAGCACATGGGCCCTGTTCAGCTCATCTGGGAAACAGCAACTGGTTAAAAGCAACAAGAAATTTGGGGCAGGATGGGAAGCTAAGGCAGAAATGCAACAGTCATGGGGAGATGCCTCTTCTCCTTGCTGCCATTTATTTTTTCTCTGTGGAGCAGCCAGGCTCCTGGCAACTTCACGTCACCCTAATAAATGGCGTGATGGAGAAAGTTACAAAGCTGTGGCACCCTCACACCTGTATCCCCATCAGCTCGGAGCACTCTGGCTTTGATTTTCTTTCACACACAACTTTTTCAGCTTTTCTGAAGCAAATCATGATTTATGTTGCTAGAAGATTATAATCGTGCCCAGAAGGCATGGCATTTGTTCTTATACTCTCGTATTTTACAGTTAACAAAAGCCTTTGGCAAAACTTCATTTAAAAACTTGCCAATTTTGCTCTAGGTAAACAGATATGGTTTTCCCACAGAAAATACCTGGAGAATACAGCATCTGCTAGAATAATGTTATTTATTTTCCAGAGTCACTTGATAATTTTTAAGGGCAAACGTTATGCTGAACTCATTCCAAATGAAAATACATAAATAAACCTCTCATTCTTTTCTGGTTAATCCTGCTTTTGGATTCTGGATTTCATTTTGGATTTATGGATGTGCACGTGTCTTGGGGTTTTATGACACTTCCCTCTGTCTGTTCCTATAATTCTTTTCTCTTCTCCTAATGATAGTACTTGCTTGTGAAAATTCAGCACTGCCAGCAAAGATTTCTTTGATCATTATCCTAAATTATACTTATGGGTCCGGGGAATATGAAATTTCTTCCTGCTCTCTGAGATGGGGAAAATGTCTCTTGCAGTATGGCATCCTCCTTGAGGCTATAAAATTAGCCTAGGAAGACGGATATAGGTGCATCATCCTGCTCTCCTCTCACCCACTTTGCTGACTTGAAGGAATACTCAGTAGGAGACCTTGCAAACTTGCAAAAGGAAGGAGGAAGCTTTCTGCCTATTCTTGGAGAAAGTAATTGTTTGGCCTTTCTGGCTTGCATCTCATCACCAGTTAATGTAAGTGGGACTAACCCAACACTCCTAAAGGGATAAGAGAAGCAAGAGTCCTCTTCAAGCTCCCATGTTGTTTCCCAACACCAACAGAATTAAAATAAAGGTCAAATCTCAGGCAATCAAGGCAAGCAGCGTGCAGCTTCAGTGCAAATAAAAATTGCATCCTTTGGGTAAGAAAACGTAAGCAGTTATCTGACCACATTTGTAAAAATCCTTTACTGTCAAAAGCCTAAGGGCAGTTCTCAAGGTAATACCACAAGCTAAGTAATTAACCAGTAGTATTTGTGCATCGCTGACACTTCCAGGCTGGGCCAATGGATTATTTACTTTATACACAATGAAGAAAACACCACTGTGGACACTCTGCCAGATTTCCTAACTCCAGTATATAAGCTTGTTTTCCTAATGGCAAAGAACTGCCACATACATAAAACTTTCCCCACTGATTTAGCGGATGTTTTGTTTGTGGCTTGTTGCTGTCATGAAGCTCACCGAGAAGTTCATCGGATTAGTTGGATGGGAAACCAGCAGCAAATGGAGGTTTAAGCGCAGAAAGAAGACCCTACAGAGAGTAGGTATCTGTATTTCCATGCATTAGCTGATAGCATGTGCAGGCTGGGGTTTATTTTGCTTCTAGGATAACCATTAGCGCCGACTGAAGGGGAATATTATGTTGCACCAAGCCTTAACAAGCTTACTTGCCGCTTCTTTCCAAAAACAGTCAAGAGTGAATGCTAAGAAGGATTGCTAGCATTTTACTCTCTAGTACTCCTATTTCAAGTGGCAGCAGTTCATCCGTGCTGGTGGGATTGCCTTATAATGAATTTCATGACAGCAGTGTGCTGTAGGTAGTGTGTCTGTCCACAGGGACCATCTCCAGCCCTGGGACTCCGCATAAATCCCAGCCTTGATCCTGTCTCAGCCCAGTCTGGAAACATCGGTCGCTGTCCTACTACCCCGCAGTGCTGCTGGTCATGCCTGCCATGGGAGTATTTATTAGAGACTATTGGAGCAGCATGGTCCTGATTTTAATTTTCTTAAAAGAATAGCAAAATTCCTACATGACATTAGTGACAGCAAGTTCATCGTGAATGCTAGGAACACATGAGCAAATGACATTATCACAGTAAAAGTAAAGCTGGAACCAGTGGAAACAGAGATGGAAAGCAGTCATAACACAAGGGAATTACTTACATGTGTGTTTATGTTTTTTGTACACTTATACAAATGAAAGCACATGTTTTGTCATACATTTTCTGCCTTTGCCAGCTGGTTTTGCCTTAGTTGACTCAATCTTCTGTTTTGCTTTCTGAAATGGTTTTGTTCAAGGGAGTCTTAAAGAATCACAGTATTAATAATTCTTATCACATACCGCTAGTAATGCCTGTAGTTATAACTTTGCCCCTTTTTAATGAATGTGCAGTGCTCGCTAGAGGCAAGATGGGATGTCATCTCCTCCAGCCATGGCCCTGTGCTGGAAGTCAGGACAGCAGGGTTCGAGCCTAATCAAATGAATATCCAAATACAGATCCTTGCTGCACCTGAAAGTCTCTTTTCTGAAGGCTTTGGCTAAAAGTGCTTTGCAAGAGCCAAGCGTTTATTGACTAAATTGTTTGTATATTGAAAGTAGAAGCTTATAGCAGGAATTTGGAGGAGAGAAGAAGTATCTTTTTAAACTCCTTTCACTCTAGTTTCTTTTCATCTGAATTGGCCTTTTAAAAATGTATATAACTATGCAGTATGAAAACAGCCACTGTGGGAATGATGACAACAGTTTTCAGCTACTCAGTTAAATCAAAGTAACATTTGGGAAGTAACAGGGAAGCCTGTCAGTGGTACATTTCTGGTTGGACTGTATTTAACAACCACTTGAAAAAGAGGAACCTCATATGTCACTGACATAGATGTAGCTTTTCCCAAATGCCATTTCAGAAAAATAAAAAGGGTTTCAAAGAGCCTTCAGAGGAAAATTTGGGTAGTGACTGAAGAGATTTAGAAAGCTTTTTGTTGCCTGATACAAAACAACAATCTTTAAGCAATCTTAATGGGTGATTCGGGAGAATATGGCCCTGATATCTGCAACACAACAAATGGGAAAAACAAGTAACTCTGTCTTCCTGCAAACAAACAAACCTCCAAATATCAGAAGAGTCTTTTACCAAGACAATGAAAATTTCAATAAAAATCATGCCTGGTGAGAAAAACAATTTTTGTTTATAGGAATTGCCTATCTTATAAACTGATGCTTCCGATTATAACATATCATAACACAGCAGTCATACATGACAGATATACTCTTGCTCCCTCTGATATCACAGAAACATGGGGTTATGGTTACTGGCATATCAAACTTCAGACACATATTTGCACACAAAATAATGCCTTACCCAGGAAAACACTTCGGAATGGAGTTTAGTGAGAAGACAGGACAGACTGTGGGGATCAGGCACTGGACATGGCCAGGTGTAGTGACCAACTCGTCTCTAAAGATACCACCAAACTCTTTCATCCCCTCACCCCTCTGCTTTCCCACGCTCATTTTTCCCCAAACCATCTTGATCCCTGTCTTTTTCCACCTTCAGTGTCTACCCTAACATCCCATAGTAAGTTCCGTACAATCCCAAAATGCTTTTCCTTGATAACCCGCGCTCCCTATGCAGTAACACCCACCTGTAAGGTGACCTGGACAGCCTCTTGCATCAACTCCCAGTGAAGGGTTTCACCACAGGGCTGATGGCTCCCTTTGGACAGTCCTAGGGGGAAAGTGGGTTGGAGTGTCCCTGATCCAGTAATTGGGGACCAGTCCTGACCAGAGTTCCTCTGCGCTCCTTTGTGTGCATGGAGATGAGCTATATTTTGCCATGTTCAAACCATGAACATCTCTGAATCGTTACGCAACCTCTCGGTGTACACGTCATAGATATAGCTGTGACATTGCTTGAGTGAAATTCAGAAAATAGCAGGTACAAGTGGAAATTTGAAAACTAGTACTTGGGCAAAGGAGTTAAATCAGGAAATCATCACTAAGAAGATATATAGAATTTTCTCCTAAAAATACATTATCCTTTGGGGAATGTGAGTATATGATTCTTCCCTGTCTGTACCTGAAGAATTGCAAATAGTGCAGAAGAAATGCACTTTACTAGACAAAAACTATCAAGAAAGACATAATTCAGTCATGTTTTACCAAGGGAATAAATTTCACAACAACATGGGCTCTTTTCATCCATAGTTTTCACAGCTTTAAACTTAAAACCACTGAGTTATTTCTGAGCTCTGAATCAATGCCTGGTGTCTGAGAGAGCCATGTTCACTTCAGATAGAGGTGAGTTTTCCTCTTATGGAAACACGGGAGGAACATGGGCCAGTTTTCCTCCAAAATGGGAATGGTCCTCTATGGCTGTTCATAAATATGTGACAAAGTAACAGTGTCATTTATTAACTTGCAAACACCTTAAAGAGAAGCTTTTACACTTCAGATGATACCAACCTGAAGGAAGGAAGGAAGGAAGGAAGGAAGGAAGGAAGGAAGGAAGGAAGGAAGG
>NW_010583617.1:717914-728278 GCF_000705375.1 Tinamus guttatus
AGTTTTCCTCTCTCCGTGTTGAGTGATAGCAGCCGTAAATATGTAAGTGTTAAAACTTTAACAGATAATAACGCTACTATGACAGAGTGTAAGGCTACATGTAACTATCCTATGGCTCATGGTGACCATCCCCGCAAAAAGCCATACCCTGACTAACCACATACCATATTTGCCACAGAATTATTGTAATGGTATATAACACAACAGCGTTATTAATCAAACTGTTTATATATGGAAACTATGGAACTAATTCTGCATTAGTTTTTTTGTAAAACTAGCCAACTTTTCTTCTGACTGCTCTTTCTGATATTCCCAAGGAACATCTACTGAACATCTACCTTTTTTCTTTTTTTTTTTTCCTTTTCCCCTTCCAGAGAAGAGACAGTTTCTACAAAATCTGTGATTGTAGGATTAAAGTTGATATTTTATTCAAATAGCTTAAGGGAGTAAAGTCACATTCTGTACAGAAACAACCAGGACTATCAGAGCTAGCAAAAGTTATGAAAACCTCCATTATCTTAGAAGAGATAAGGTTTCTTTTGGAACATTTGCACACTTAGCTGGTAGTAGGTTCCCAAGAAATATAAATGGCAAGCACTATTATCTGAAAAAATGGCATTTTTGGATCTTGTGTAATTTTTAGTGTAATTTTTTTATGGCACATGAGATAACATTGCCATGCTGGAGTGTAAAGGCAACTTACAGGAAGTCTAAGGGCCACACAGATTTCTTCAAAAGAAGTGGGCTTTCTGTTTTATTTTCATTCCTCTGAGATAATGGAGCAATGAAACATCCCCTCGTGCAGTGATGGAGGAAAAGCATGAGCTGCTTCTCAACATGCTGGAGAGTGGGGGAGTGCTGGAGCAAATACATAGGATGGAGTTTAACAATTTGGGGGCAGCTGTTGAGGTTATCCTTGTGGTCCTTGTGGCCTGTTTCTGTTCCTGTTCCAGGCAGAAGGAACCGATGTGGAGTGGGATGGGATGAGTCTCCGCTGTGAGTCCAGAGCTGTTTCCCAGTAGACACAGCCATCAGCTGAGGAGCAGGGTGTGCTGGGAGGTGCTGGGGAGTCAGTGCCATGAGCACAACAGCCTGATGGACAAAAGCCAGGGTAGGGATCAACCATCAAGTATGACCCTGGAGGGATCTCAGAGGACAGTGGGGACTGGAGCAGGACCACCTGGTATGGACGCTTGGAGCTGTGGAAAAAAGAGTTCGGCTGCTGTTTGCTCAGACTTGCTCCAACAAAACAGGTTTTTGCTTACAATCTAGTCAAAACCCTGGAAAAGAAGGACAGGGTAGTGTATTACCTCTTGTTCCTAAGAGAAAAGGTTTCAGTATAGTTCTAATTGTCAGTTTTCCGGGCCAAGAAATAATTTACAGTATTATCATAGCCAAGGGGCAGTTACAAAATATATGAAAGAGATTTGGGTCTTAGCCAGTTATACATGGATCAATTCATATATAAAGTATATTTTCTGGCATTCCTCAGAGTTCCTTAATAAGAATCTATTTATACTTCAAACTGAAAATGTTGTATTTATGGCTTTGAAGCATCCATTAGTAAGAACATGTAGTAGTGCACGTGCTTTCCTGGTGGAGCAATAACTGTCTGTCCTCCCTCCATGCCTGTTCAGGTTTTGACTTCTCCTGAGATGATGACACAATTGGTCCCTGTTTTAATGATGGATGCTGATGTGTGAGGACCTGCTTGCTAGGATCTGAAATGACAACACCAGCTCATTTCACTATGGCAACCAAACATCTGTTGTATGAAATAACAAACTGTCACTGGTGATCTGGGCCAGATTTTAATTGAAGATTAGGAGTTAAAAGCCTTTACATCCCGCTTTTGAAATCCTTCTTCCTACTCATTCAGCCCTAAGCACACTAATGCATCCTGGCAGACTTTCTGAAGTGCAGCAATTAATCCACATTGTTGATTACCCCCTGAAACAGTACTGATCAGTAGGAATTACTCATGTGGGGAGTTTCTTTTGAATGTGCTGATCTTATGGAAGTTATGAGTCCCTTCAAACCTTAATGACCACCGTGCTTAAGCCAGTGATGTCAAGGATAATTGTCTGTGTAAATCAATAGGAAATAATGGTTTTACCTTGTGAGCTGCTGAACATGCTGGGCCTCTGCAGCACAAAAGCTTCTAAATAGTAATTAGGCACCTTGAAAAAAATTGGTTCCCTTTAAAAGCAGTAGAGTGTAAGGACTATCATCACATTACAGAGTCAGGCCCTATGAAGTGAAACAATTGGGTTTTTTTGAATCCTACCCCCAGCAGATGTAGATTTTTTCTTGTTAGTCTTGCTTGTGAGGGACATATTAACTTCACTTCAGCCATTTCATATTGCTACTCTGACATAGCACAGTTCTGTGCTGGAGCAGGGAAGAAAGGCACAGATGAGTAGCTGAGGAGAAGTGAGAGTTCCCAGACACCTTCAAGTGAGTTATTAATTGCTTTCTTTGTAATTGGAGTTATTGATCTGTATCTGCTGATGTGATAACCAGACTTTCTGAGTCTTCTCTGTAGTGTGTTGTGTCCATAGCTCCAGAAGCGGCTCCTTGCACTGCCCCTTTAAGGTCTTTTTACAGAAGTAATACAGGGCTGAAAATTGCATTATTGTGTCAAATAGTATTCATGTCTCCTTTCCAAAAGACAAAAAATAAAAAGAGGAAGCCAAGACTCTATGACATATTCTTTTCCAAATTGTGTGTGCACTCACACAGGGGCAATATTCTATTTTAGTAATTATCTTTTCTTACTCACTATTCTAAACAAGAGATTGTTTTTACAGCCAGCAACTTTAATCTTCTAAATGTACTCTAGCATCAGTTCCTTGGCAGTTCCTTGGCAGTTAGGTGTGATATCAGAGGATAATGAGTTTTCGGTCGTGTATCAGAAGTGCGAGGCATTTCAGTGATACCTGGTGGCTTGATGTTTGTTTGGATAAATGAGCTATTACAAACAGTGATGTTGTCTTCATGTGGGTGTCCAAAGCAGTAGAAAAGATAGAAATAAAAACACTGAAAACCATAAACAATACATCTAGACCCATCCCTGAAGCAGAGTATAGTTCAGATCTCTCCCATGAGTCACTCTGGTTTAATAGGTTGACTATTAAACTATAACAAGGCATACTAAAAAAATTATATAGCTCCTGCAAAGCTGCTTACTAGTGTTTCAGGCCCTGGAAATATCTTTACTGTCTTGACTGCTGCAGACAGTTTACTGCCTCATCACTGTTGGGTGGGGAACTCACATGCCTTCCACAGAGAGTTCAGACTTTATGATTCCATAGGTGCCTGCTTAAGACCTCGGGCTCCATCCTCATCATACTTTGGGGCTTACCATACTGATCAGATGATAGATGCAATATTTTAAATTTACTTTTTAAGAGGTGTTTCCTTTGCTAACTTGGTTGACTGCTTGTGAAGCAGGAAAAAGAAAATTTTATAGGTAATGATGCCTTGGAAAAAAAACTGCATGCACCTATCTCTTGAAGTTTAAAATAAAGGCTCCTGAGAAATCTAATTTCTACAAGTATCTTAATTTGAGGCTTAAGGAGATTATTAGTGAAAGATTAGGAAATATTTTACTTTGTTGTCTTTACAGGGCAAAAGTAAAATAGGAAAGACCAGTGTTTCCATCTTCCTCTCCTTCTGGTACATTTTTACTACTTTAGTTACTTCATTTTTGATTACTCTGCCAAAATAACACCATTGCCAGAAGTGTGGATTGTTTTCAGGTATGTACACATCTGATTATGAAAATATTTATAAGTTTCTCTTCGTATTTGTGAAAGCTGTACTTGAAAATAAAAATCTCTATAATCCTTGAATTTCCATCACACAGCTCAAAAGTAGTCAACAAATTCTGGGAGTTTTAGGGGGCCACTTAAATTTCACACAGAGTCTGCATGCAAAGTTTAAGTGGTTCTAATCACTTGAAATAGATTCTCTAGACTGGTCTATATGCTGTTCATTATACAGTAGATCTGACAATGCCTGTTAGTAGTTACCTATGTCTTCAAACAGGAAACCTGAGGTTTAAAACAAAGAAATTACATGAAATTATTCATCTTCTCCCTACTTCCAGTTTTAATGCCAGGACTAACTTTCATCCTTCCTGCAGCATTCTGTCTGAACTGTGAAAATATGATTCTCTCTTCCTCTCGCTCTTTGTAGTTAGCTGGAAATTAAAAATCAACATCAAGCTTCTTTGCAGCTTTCAACTGTATAATGTGACTAGAGAATGATGCCATTTGGGGGATTATCCAAAATTTCTTGTCAGAATATTTCAACGCTTTCACTTGGTGAGTTTTGACAGTATCAAAATCATAATTTTCTGGCTCATATTGGGAAAACACTAGGTAAACATTAGTAAAACACTGGCCTCACTAACATTAGTGGTAGCAGCCTTTCATCCTTGAGTTTGTCCATTTTAAGACGTCAGAGCATTACGAGGAAGGCTTCAGTAAGGTTCAAAACCAGTATAGAACCATACTCTAGGCTAGAACAGGGGTCCCCAATTCTTTTCTTGCTTTTTAAAAGCCAGAATCTTTGAAGACTCCTCTTTCTGAATTTTCTGGAAAATGATCAGAGAAATTCTACCTAGAGACAGACATTCTTCTGGCTGAAGACAGATATTTCCTGACATTATTAACATCCATAACAAGCCTTAACCAAGCTTTCTGGCGGTGTGTTATCTTGGCAATTGAAGTCATTTACTGTTAGGCTCAAACTGCTTTCATCTCCCAACCAGCATCACTTTTCCTATATTTGGCTTGGAACTTAAATAATCTCTTATTGTGCTGATATTTATTTTTGTCAGATATTGGCACTCTCAACCAAAACTGAATCTGCTGATGAGCTATATGAGTGTTCTATAAAGAGAGGGAGGCTTCCATATTTTTGCCATTTGAGGGACACGTTTTCATTGTGTGTTTGTGTTTTTAACTAAGAAGAGTACGTGTTTTGTTCATGCAGGCTGTCCAAGTTCTGTCCAAAATTGATGAATAGAGTCAATCTCATGTTTCACAATCTGTTTCTGTTGCATTTTCCAGGCAGGTAAGGGTAGGGACAAAAGCTCCTGAGCAATATAGTAACGGATATTTGCACACAGGCTATTTCCCTGAAGGATCGTTCCTCTGTGTACTCTGAGCAGTTTCTGTGGACCAACCTGTTAGAAAAGAACATACTGTGTTCTCAGTGATCAGAGAAGGGTCATTAAGATAGGAGCGATGGCTGGCAAATTAACACCAGTGAAATGAACAAGGCAAACTCTTGCACAACATCAGAATGGTTCAGAGAAGAGCTTCAGGAGCTCCACCATTGTTTCCTATGCAGTGCTATAGCCACCTGTCAACAGTGGTAGTCATTTGAATACTCTGATGGTCCAAAATTGACTCTTCAGCATCTCACTTGGCAGCAGCACAGAAGTCACCTAGCTGGAGCCTCACGCCTGGAGCTAAGCGTCTTGAGGGCACCTTTCCTTTATTAATGCCTACCTGTAGTGTCTAAATATATTATTTGAAATTTAAATGTTCCTGTCATTTGTGTCACACTATTCTAGGTTTTTCTGTTAGAATAGGAGAATAGAGAAATATATTAACACTAATTTCCTGATTTTTGAATACGTATTTTAACTACTAGAGGATGGTATCAGTGTGAGTCCCTGGCTAAAAACAGCTATGTTTTGGAGTTTTTTATTGGTAATCTGCCTGTATTTGAAATTGTGCTTTCTGAGAGATCTCATCTGGTTACAGCTCATGGCAAACTTTTTTTAAAGTTATGTTTTTGGCAATGTCTCTGCCTCTTTTTCCCCCATTTTTGACAAATACAATTCCCTAAAACAGAAACATGCAGCTCTAACCACTCTATTCTTTAAAAGCATTTTTGCATTTATATTCTAGACTTCGGCAAGACTCACCAGTCAGCAGTGCCATTACCTTGGTATTAACCCTGATAAAAATCTCCTTGCATTTATCTTTCTGCTAATTGTTTTGGGGGAAGTTGGATATGGAGCGGGATGTGTTTTATGATATGATACAGTCCCAGACAGGATTTACTTGGAGATAGTATAGGAAAGATGAAGTTTTGGAGGAATTGGAGAAACAGAAGCTGTAGAAATCTAGCTTAAAATACATTTGTAAATTTAGTTGGTGAATGTATTCTTGAGCAACTTCATCATCACATATTAACTAGGTCAGCGAAAGTTCAGGTCTCTTTCTCCAAACTTTCTGGCTAACCTGGGGAAAAACTTTATCATCATATTACAGTTGTTGTGGCACTGCCTTTGCACTACTCTTGGGACACAGGGAAAGTATGATTAGCTGTATACTGTGAGGCTTTCATGTGCCCTGGGGTTGCAAAAGAAGCCTCTGGTATGCCAGGGATAAAATGTTGGTCCATATGTTCAACATTTGTATTCTGGTCCTGTAACATCTTTCCTTCTCTCTCACTGAACTTCAGAGAGCTTTGTATGACCTATGACTTTCTCTCTGTGGGTCATTTTTCAACTGCTGCTTGTCCAGACTGGAGGATCTTGACCTTTATTTTTTGTTTGTTTTCCTGTGGAGAAGATACAACTGAATATACCTCCAGTTTTGGCAACTTTTTTCAATTGATGTAATATGAGGTTTTTAATTAATTTTCCTAAATACTATTCTGAAAATCTATTATTTTAATCATGCTGCCTGCTAGCAAGCATTTGTTTTGCTTTGTAAAAGAATCTAACAACTCTTGTGTCAACAGAACACACCTCCACTTCCTATCAGCATGCATAGTAACCTAGAGTTTGTTAAGCTAGTCATAGATAAACTATGTACAGTATTCACACTTTTAAAACAACCAATACTATGTTATAAACTTTTCTGTATATTATCAGTTATGGTGTGTATATAAAACTGTAGTTGCCCTTAAGGTAAGGTTTGCAGATTGCTCCATCAATTGAAGAAAAAATGCCTCTTAAGAAGGGGTTAGAAATGAACCTCATAGACTCATGGGAAAATGATTTAGTAAGGAGCATATGAATGGGAAGGCAGACGTATAGGCGAGGTTCTTTTTTTTCTCCTCAGAGCCAGACAAAAGGAGTGGCCACTCTTAAGTTCATAAAAGAATTCTGAAACATATTAACATAATTAAGGGCACGATACTGGGCCAAACTTTGCTAGCTGCACTACTGCCACCACAGCAAATTCAGTTTGATTTTTACCAGAAGAAATTTTCAGTAATGTAATGCCAAGTACAAATGGAAAATACATTTTCCCCCATTAAAAAAAAATTTAAAAAAGATCAATGCAAATATTTTGATGGTGTCATGACAAAAGCAGCTGCAGTTTAAAACTTTGCATGTAAATAGTCTTAATGAGGGGAAGTGCCTTTAACAGATGGAGAGTTGCAAAATTTTTTACATCTTAAGAAAAAATCCTCAGCAAAGTTAGTAGGCATCTGCTAAGAATTTAACGATAGAATGGGCTGATCCACCCTTTTTGTGACACAGGGGACAAGGATGACTATTTTCTCTTTAGTCAAGCGCAGATCTTGCTGTTTTCTGTTTTCTACTTAAGAGAGAAGGTAATTTTAAGCGGCCGAGTCTTAGCAACAAGTTGAAAGCATTACCTGCTTATTATAGCCCTACACAGTTGCTATGTATCTAGCATGTCTTGCTGGGAAATGAATGGCTCTATTTACATCAAAAGATGCTATTAAAGTATTAGAAATGCAAATTCACCTGTAAAACTAAATTCTTTGGTAACAAATAAGCTAAAATGGACAAGCACAGATTTATAGTTGAAGTGATGCTGGTAAAAGACTTCTGCCAACTCTTGCATTAATGTATTGGCCTTATACTCAGGGTTCACTGGCCTTTTGTGTTTCTGGAAGGCCATTGAATATCTCTTGTTGTAGAGGAACACTTTCCTGCAACCAGGATAAATTAATTTCATAGACTCTTCTGATAGTAAAGGAACTTCTCACTCAGGAGGGGAGATAATTTTTCCCACAATAATCCACATTCCTGTTCCTAGGAAGTTTTTTTGTGTGGTGACAGGAAACTTGAGGCACATTTTGCCCACATGTTCCAGAAGTAACTGTATAGCATCAACAGTCATATTAATATCTGGGCTATAGCCCAGATAAGGTAATGCTGTGCTGGCAAATGTGTGAGTTCATGCAGTGTGGATGCTCAGGGCACATAATGCAGAATATCCATGCCTGAGATTTCACTGTTTCTCTTTTTGTCAAAAGAAGTGTGTCCTTTGTGCTCATTGCATAGAATAAAGCTCTTTTTACTTGTTTCAAGTGCTTGCGCTGACCTCAGGAGGAGGCTGAAATCTGCTGATGGGATCAGAGGTTGTGAACACTTCCCTGAAAATTCAAACCTCCCTACACCAATTAAATCTTTCTTCCTAAGTCAGCCATTCTTTAACTGACATTGAGTCATTAACCTACCTCTTGCTTTTTATTTCTAATGTGAAGAAAACCGTGTAGTCTCAAATGTAAAAGTACAGTTCCCTTTAAAATCATTAAGATGGATCTTACTGTTTTCTTCAGCAGTGGTACAAAGATAATTTTGATGCCCTGTGACATACCTAAGATCTGCTAATCATTAACTCCTTCCACAAGACTAATGACTTCTTTTTTCTTCCATCTAATTATTGCACTGTAACTTAAATATCTGATAGACGTTTTCATCTGGCTGCTTGTAAAGACAAGGTTCTTACATTTAGTGCTGTTTTGACAGTAGTGACCAGTCTCCTCCTCCATGATTTGAAATGCCCTTAGCGTTTGAGGATACCATTCACCAGATGCTCATTCGGATGTTGCTGTCCCTGGATAGCAGGATCTGCTCACTGTCAAGCAAGAGTGCTACTGTAATCTGCAAACTAGAATTCCTATAAGAATAAAGTGGCTTAGCACTTTACTGCTGATCAGCTGATCTGTAACAGCTTTTCATGTTTGTGTTCAGAAGTGACGCATGCTCACATTATCTGTTTCGTAAACTGATACCTCAGTAGAAACTCTATTTGTGGGGTCTTTCATTTCCCTCTAACTAAATCTAGACACATAGTGATTTTAAGAAGTCACCGCATTTCAGTTGTGCATCCAAATCCTTCTGAGCAGATGTGGAAGACCACAGCAATGGAAATGGGGCTACACTTAATAATGCCACTTTGCTTGCAATTGAGTTGAAACTGACCAATTTAAAAGCATATATATGCATGACTACCGTCAGACCAAAGCAGTTGCCTGAGGTGCTGTATCTGGCCTATGTCTGTGTGTTCAGGCTGCATGTCACTGCTTCTCAGAGGAGCAAGGCTGAGGTTAACTGTGCCATGATTTCTCTGTGACATTCAGTCCTTCTCTGTGGTAATGGGGAATATCAGTAGTTCTACTGGCATTTCTGCTTCCCACTCAGATGGGGTGCATGGACACTTACACGGTCTTATAGCTGTTTGTCTAATATGCTAACAATTTATGCCATTAATTTCTTCTTGGAAAAAATGTATCATAGTATAACAGGTGCAAGCACTACAATACAAAGGGTTGCAGTGGTTATCTGGGTGAGAATAAGGAACATAAATGCAATGATTTGGTTAAGGCTTTTCTTTCAGTCTGGTCAACTAATTTATTTGAATGAGAACTAGAAGGAAGTTCTATTTCTCCTGCAGGACCAATCTAAACTCCAATTGCTTTTATGCTGGAGAGATGTCTTAGCATGAAAGAGGAAACTGCACCCAATACAGAATGCATGTGTAAACTCTTCCATGTCACCTGAATTCCGCATAAAACACATGCCAAAACTGTGAGTGCAGGTGGAGCAGAAGCAGAGCCTGTTTTCAGACAGGTTTGCTCCATAACTTCTATTCACAAAACAGTCAAAGAGCTCAGGCCTGCCACAGACCATTGCAGACCATCCATGGTTTTATCACTGGAATCAAGATTGCCAAGCCCTTGCATGCCACTGATCTTGTCTCAGAGCCCCTAGCAAGACCATTGCAGACCATCCGTGGTTTTATCACTGGAATTGCCAAGCCCTTGCATTCCACTGATCTTGTCTCAGAGCCCCTAGCAAGCTTTTGGCATAGAAGAGAGTGGTGACAAAAAGCATTGATCCCTCAAAAAGGCAGTTAGGTTAAGTTAGATTTCGTATGTGTGCTTATAGGCAAAAGCAGCGCATCCTGTCACTGAGAGGTTTCTCACATCTCAGAACTTCAGTTCACTCCTAGTTTTCAGAAGAAAATAAAAGTGATCAGAATATAATTTTAAGCTATCAGTAGCTGAAATAACAGGGACCCTTTGGTTTACTCCTGTGCTTTATGCATTTGATGGCATTTGTGACAAGAGTT
>NW_010583617.1:728758-743402 GCF_000705375.1 Tinamus guttatus
ACTTTCTGTTATGCAGCTTGCTCCCAGTTCTTAATATCGTGTCATCTTTCTGTGTCAGGAAAACATTGCAGAATTTCATTTAGTCACCACCTTATGTAATGTTTTGTTTGTTCTTGAAGGAAGCCAGCCTAATATCACTTAGAAGTGGAATTCAGGGGCCACAACCCAATGCACCTGAGCACCAGCTTGATCCAGATTTGAAGAACATTCTCAGTACAGCATTAAATCTTCCTCAAGGGTAAGAGGGTGGGGAAAAAAGGCAGGGAGCAGGAGAAGAAATGTTGAATGTTATGTTCCCTCCTGGTGCCCTGGCCCGTAGAAGCTTTTGAGGTTGATTCCTATCTATCTACTCCATCTACTTCCATCTACTTCCCCATCTGCTCCAATATCCTACCACTGAGGCTGCCATGAAGCCCTGTGCCCTTCCCTGTGGGCAGGCAGGCTCTTCAAAGGCATCGTCACCTCCCTACTGTAGGTTACTGCACTACGAAGAGCTCATAGGTTCTGGCCCATTACATTTCTTTATGCTCTCCAATGAAAGAATATTGCCATGTAAGGTCAAATCCTAGTTTAGAGCCAGTCCTGTAAGATTCAGAGCAAACTTCAATCTTGCACGTGGGTAAATGGGTAGTATTTGATACAATTTTTAAATCAGCCCCTAAAAGAAGGTATCTATTTTGATCTAACTATTTTGCACCTACAAGCTGTACAGGGAATATAGAAAAAATGAAAATAGAAACAAATGTAGATTAGATGGGTCCTTGGGGTTTTACTTGCTTTCATTTTAGGATTTGCAGAAGCTGACCTCTGTTGCCAGTAATCCCTTAATATGGTTGCCTTTTCTAGTCTTAAAATTGATAACTCAATACTGATAGCACTCTAAGGGGGTAACAGATCGATACACATGGGTCTTTTTCAGAGCCCTCTATTATTTCTCGTGATTTATTTCTCTCTTAGCCATCCTACAACCAAGCCTCTTGCACTGGGTTTATTACATGTCTACTAGGCAGCTAAATAATTGAGAACTTTGATATAAGAAGAGAAATATAACTCAAAAATATATTCTCCTCAAGGCCTCTGTTGGTATGGAACTCTCCTGAGCTGCTACAAAATTCTTTGGAAGAATCCATTTCACTCTGATTAAAATATAATGGCAGTAAAGGTTTTAGCCTGCCCAAATGAAACTTTTTGTGTGCATGTGTGTGTATGTGTGACATGCTAGCAAGAGTGACATGATAAAAACTAGTAGTTGTCTGGTAGTGATGGACAAAGAACCACAGGTTTGACATGAAAGTTGTTTCAGCATCCTGGAGCTTCAGCAAATGGAGCTCCTGGTCTACTAGTGATGTTTAAAGTTAAGTATATCTGTAGAGAGGGCTGGGCCTTTAGAACTAAATCTATCTGGGCAAAAGAAAGCTATACAATTGTATTTGTTAAACCTGAATATTTCAGAGTGGAATAGGCCCTAGTAGCATAAACATTACTAACAGTTATAAAATCTAATTAGCAATCTTTATTACGATTGCATGCCAAAGTTATCTGCAAGCCGGGTCAAGTTGGCTCTCGTTACATCAGGCACTGTGCAAAGCAGTGCAAGTCCATGGTTCAAACTCAGAGTTTGCCGTTCACGAAACAAGGTCTTTTCAGTAGTGTTTGCTGCTTTAAATGGATAGTTTAAAAGCAAATGTCATGTTTCTTTTGAGAAAGACAGTGACAACAGATCCATATTTAGAGAGAGCAGGACCACATTAAGATGTGGCTCTTTTTGCCGATGTGTTGAGTGGGGAGGAAAGCTGGCATGCAGCTCTCATTTAAAAATGTGTGACCCTTATAGAGGCTTCAGCAGAGTCAGGGCCATGAGAAATTGTCTGATAAGTAGCAAGGGGTTAAGGCATTGTCAGTTTCCCAAGCCTACAGGAACCCTAATGCCAGTTCCAAGCGCACAGAAAATTCATCTCCTCCTCAGGGCTGGCTTCTTCTGAGTTTCTCTTCCTTTGCCCCGTAAGTGATTCCATTGTGATGCAAGTTAATTTCTTCTCCGGTTTTAACAACTTGTTTAAAGAAAAAGAGCTTTAAAGAGCTGTTGACACCTCAGGGATATCTCTGGAAAACTTTCTGTTTTGAAGCAATTTTGCAGATGCAGTATTAGAAAGGCTTTGGCCCTCTGAATGCTTTCTGCATTTTATTTGCAAGAGTTGCTTGCGTAGAAACATGATCATGTTTCAGAAGTTCTTTTTTTTTCTCTTCTGCTTATTCTTGATTTGAAATCCTCATTTTCCAGCTGACTCCACAGCCACTACAGTAGTAACTTGCAGTCACTTAGGTCACCAACTGCAGTCCTTCCTAATCTGTTTACGGCATTTCCACTGAATGCATCTTTGAATAGATATGCCTGTTAAACCAAGAGATATAATATTTATATACACTGGTATAATATTATCATGATTACAGTGGCATTTGTATAAAGTATGCCACATAGTGCAATGAAATATATGGATATAATATCAGGTATAGCACCATCCAATTTTATTGCTTTAACACTATTGTTTTAGTTGATCATATAAAAGAGGTTCATTTTGTTGGGAACCTGGAGAAAAAAAGCAGTTTTCAATAGGGAGAATAATTTCCCATGTGAGGCAAGCACTGCCACAAGAAGAGGGGTTGCAGGACACGAGAGGAGGGACATGCAAGCCAGAATAGCCAGAATTCCCTGGGAAGTGTGCCCCTTTTCTCCCTAGTGCTTGGTCCTGCCTTTGCCCCAAGCTCTGGGTTGTGACAGCTCAAGTGTTTGTGGCTAGGCAGTGGTCGGCATCATGAAACAACTCTGGCTGGGAGGACAGTGGCCCCTTTTTGCTCTCAGGATTCATTTTCTGCCACTGGTGAACAGTACAAACATAATCGCTTTATCTCCAGGTGCTCTTTTCTGATATTTGCCCAGGCTTTTTCATTTTGCTGACCCCAATTATTCTCATTAATGAAATGCATATGCAGTTGGTCTGGAACAGCTACTGCAACTATCATTTCAGCCTCCCTCTGCAAATGTCTGGGCTCTTTGTGTCTTTTTTTTTTTTTTTTCCACTCTGTGAAAGAAGGGAGAGAAGGGAAGTGATGCCCTTTGTGCAGTTACGGAATTTCAAAAAAGGTAGTATACTTTCTTCTGTGATCCAGGCTGTCTTTGCAGAAGTAACAGAATAGTCACGGAAGCTCATAATTTGCAATTGGCATTAGTAAAGAGAAAAGAAAATGTAAGATCAGGATTATTCTTAGGAAAATTAAAAGATCAAAGACAAATGAGAAAAAATACAAAATACTCATATAAAAGTAACTTGCACAGATTTCTAGTGGTTTGGGTGGTCAGCACACACATGAAGCTTCATCATAGAAAGTTATCACAGATTTGCAGCTGTCAGTCTTTAACAATATATTTTATCAATCCTTAGAACAATGTGTCCTACCCCTGCTAATTACACCAGGAGCAAGCAAAATTATAAATGAGAAATTTCTAAGTTTTTTGGTTTTGTTTTTAATGAAAATGACGCCACAGCTCAGATTCTAATCTGCCTTCACTTTTCCTGCAGATCGGGATGAAAAAGCAAGTTTGTTTCTGTGAGGCTAATTTAGTTGATGGCTCTCTCAAAGTCTTACCATAGTATTTGTCTCCAGAGCTATGCACCCTCAACTCTGGGTGAAGAGAGAAAAGGAAGGTGTTGATGCAGCCTGTTTCCCACTTTTAAATGAATGGTAGTAAGTAAAATCATTTTCAAAGGTTAAATCATCTGTATATGCTTTTTATCAGATGCTCTGTTCACTGTGGAGGGCTGTGATTTTTCCTAGCCTTTGGGACTGCAATCAAATATAAATGCCGGGCTGGGAAGGGAAAGGAAGGGGGGTGGGGAGGCGGAAAGTAGTTTGCAAGCATTTCTCCTGAAATAAAAATAAACAATTTCGAAGCTCATCTAAGACACCACTTATATCAATGTTGGTTAGTCAAATTTCTGTAGTTAATGTCTTGAAAAATACTATACTTGCTTATTAGTGCCAGGGAAAATATTCTCATTTCTTGCTGGTCTTCAATTTCTCTTTGACATGCTATGTATAAAAGAGCTTTTCTCCCAATTTAAATAAACAAATAGCGGTCTTCTGCTTGCAAAACTTCTTTTTTTAAAAAAGCTGCATTGTTGTTTATAGATGTAACATCTTGCAGTTAATTAGATATTTGTCCAGTCTAATTGTGAAGAAAACTTATAATCAGTTCTTTTATTTTTAAAATTTGAACATTTAATTAAAAATTATAGTGTATTTAAATTGTTGAATTCAAGCATTTCTCCATGCCACTGACTCACTATAGCCATGGAGGCAGAAGAATTAGTTTTCTTACAACTTAAAATTTTACGAACAGGACAAAAGAAGTCTTCGTTTCTCTTAAGATGATGGTTTTCTTGTTCTGTCAGAACAAATTATTTATTCATTCATGTAAAATTATTATAAGGGCATTGAAAGTACAAAGATTAGGGAATCCTTGCACTGACAGACAAATATTTTAGGTAATATTTTCTGCATGTATTAATGTATTTAGGTACATTTATACTGACACAGATAAAAGAAGGCTAAAGTCTTATCTGATACTATACTGCCACTCGCCTGATTTTTTTCTCTTCCTGCATCAGTAACTCAATCTCTACAGACTATGAGAACTTGTCCCAACTTGCAGTCATGTGCTGTTGTTTTTAGAAATACTATTCAAAGTACACTGATGCCAGTCTTATCACCAGAAATCTCTGACTGTGTTGCAAGCTCTCCTCCACATGTTAGCAACAAGAAGGGAAAGATTTCTTTAAAGGCAAACTCATGGAAAATGTACAGTCCATAACTCATGTGCCTGCTCAATATACGTGAAGTGCCTTTTGCACCATTTTGCTCTCTGTGATTTAGATCTTTCTCCTGTTGTCATCTTCATCATCTTCCATCCAGATGCTGTGGTCTGCTGCTCCCTAGACTTTGGCACCTGGTTTGCTAGTTGCTTAGTTCTTGAGTCTATTCTCTGGCTTACAGAACATCTTCTTCAGGTTTAAGATTCAAGACAAGGAGTATTTTTCATGCCTTTTGCTGCAGGACTTCTATCGTAGCCACACGTACTCTTCAAAAAGACCCACCATCCAAAACTCAGACTCTACAGCCCACTTAACCAAAGCAACTATTAAGCAAAGGGCAAAATTCCCACTGGAAAGAGGGGTCACCTCTCTGCAAAACCTCTGTTGGCTGGTTTCTGCGTTATGAATACCCTGTCCCTTCCACGGGTACCCACTGGGACTCTGACCTAGACACAGAGAGTGCCTGAAGATAACGCACAGTTTGGCCTACCAGCATGTGTGGCAGTGACAGTGCAAAGGCACAGACTGCCCATTATCATCACTTCACAGCACATGTATTTTCATGGAAAAAACAGCGGTAAATATATTTCTTTTAATAGCTGCTCTTCTCTCTGTTTATGTTGGCAAATGAAATTTTATGTCATTCAGGTCAATAAGTGGGATTGTATCTAGGAAAATCCTATTTCCTGACTCTGAATGGAAACAATCCATAAGATCCCAGCTATTGTCTAAGTGCTTGAGACGGGAGAGAAGAACATATAATGACATGAGTAAGTGTGTTAAACCATTGTGCAGCCAACCATGGCTGTGTCTAAGCTCCCAAGGGAGCTCTCAAGTATACAGCTTGGCTGTATCCTAGCTCCATGTTGGCATGTGATTGAGTACACACCAGCCCCAAGTGCCCTGGTTTCCTCAGCAGTCAGAGCCCTGAGACAGACAGGAGCCATTTTAAGCACCCAGCTTGGCTGCGCTCTGGCACTCGGAGGTAACCCGGTCCATAACATCTGCTGTCTTGCACAGTTGGAGACTAATGTGGGTCTTTTTTACTTTTTCTCTAAAAGAAAGAAATTACCAAAGCAAATTACAAATAAGCACATCTTGCTATTTCTGGTAGAGCTTATCTTTTTTAATTTCACTAAGGATCTGGAATACTGTTTAGCTGCCGAATAAATAAATAAACATTACAACCCCTGTATCAAAACAAGTATTGCACCTCCGTATCTGGCATCAACATATCACATGAACATGTGATAACTCCTAACCATCAGATATAAGAAAGCCTTACAGGGATGGCTTTGATATAGCACTAAATACGGTGGCTTTTGGCTTTGATTTTGTAAGAAAGTTTGTATTACTGCTTTTACCGTTGCAGTAATTGACTTATAGATTTTTTTTTGCTCCAATAAGAAGCAAATATCACCAATCTTAAGTTCAAGAATGTGAACGTACTGATACTGATACCTTTTCTGATACTGATTCATCAATAAAATATACTTCCACCTTCCTTCCAATTTATATGGTGTAACCTTTATGTGTCTTCTACATCAGGGCAAGGTCAGGGCTTTCCAATAACACTGAAGCATTTTCATATAGGAAGGTAATAATGTTGCAGAAGTATCTTCAGTTAAAAATCTCTAAAGAGAGTAGAGGAAAAATAAATGTCTTTATGGCTCACATAAATGCTTAGAGTATGTTCTTGTCATCTGAAGAACAATGACAAATACAGACTTCATGAAGTGATAGAAGTCTTCAAACTTCACTCTAAACTGGTGCATCAGTAAAAAAGAATATTAAGTAAATATCTTATACCTTGTTGCCATAAGCCCATAAGTGCTTTCTTTCATATTTTTACAAGGTAGTATGTGCACAAAAGATGCTATGACTTCTCACAGATATGAAAATATTAGCAGAGTGGAGAAATTAATGTTTCCTTTTTTTTTTTTTTTAATTCCACTCAGAGCAATGAGAAAAGTTTTTAATTATATTGTAAGGAATGGTTAAATTTTGAGTTCAACATCTTGTTTTCTCTAAGTAACTCTCCATGTTCATATAAGAGTTCCTTTAAACTCTTCACTTGGTTCATATGACACCTTTAAATATGCCTAATTAACTTCTGAAATTCAGTTTCCTATTAGAGAAAACGTGAAATTAGTTTCAAACAAAGAAACGAGAAAGGTCATAACTAGAATCTGCTGAAAATAATGCAGAGATGGAAGACATAAATTAGTTGTAGTTATGAGAGGATTAAACTAAGATTTTTTATATGTACTAATGAGAAAAAGATACTAGTACTGTTGAGCAGAAATAAACACAGAAATAAACTCTGAATGCCATTTAAATAACAATAAACAATATGGCATTTTAATCCTATTGGAAAAACACATTTATTACCACCACTCTTAGGTCCTTCTGAATTATGTACCCTTCAGCCCAGACAAGAAAAACAAATTATTTTAACCAACCTCCATGTGGAGAATGTGGCAGGATATAGCCATTTATCTATGTATAATCACTCTATCAAATTTGTAATGATCTGTGAAATGAAAAAGCTGTGGTTGGTGCACAAAAAAATGCTGGAAATGCTGTTCATAGTCCCTGCTGTGCATTTTATGTGAACAATTGTGTATAGTAGCAAAAAAAAAAAAAACACTCCCAAAACAACATGCAACAACAACAACAAAAAGAAAGAACTTAAGGAGAATAATTCTTTTTTTCTTGCATTCATCATAATTTTTCAGCTTTGGAGCCTGCTGCTATTTCAGTTTAGTTCATGTTCCAAAAGTTCTACTGCCTTTTTTTTCCCTCCCCCTACCGGGATGAAAATTGAACATAAAAGTTAAAATACCAAGAAAAAAACAGCTAAATTTCTCAGAATTTTGCTTTGCAAACCTGCTATCCTACTATTGTGGAAATACAGACTTCTTGCCTTCCTTTTTTTCTTCTTCTTCTTTTTTCCTTTTTAAGTACACTAACTTTATGCTATTTTAATGTAGCAGAAAAGACAATGTTTTGTGCTTATGATTTCCATAGCTGTGTGGAAAAGATAATTTAAGTGAAGTCAGGGAAAAAGAGTGAGCAGAAAAAGAATGAAACTTCTCCACCTAATTAGTAATGCAATTAAGTTTTGTGGAAATGACCTGCAGGCGAGGTCTCAGGCAAGAAAGCTCCTGCTGACTGCAAGGGGAGCTGCCTGTTGCTTCAATGCGATCGAGGTCAAACCCTAACGATTCCTTACATGGCTGCGGATGGGAGAATATCAAATTTAAATGCTGTATAGCACTGTATTGAGCTACTGTAGCTATCTCATTTGGCTGCCAGAATGGAATATCTTGAACTTTAATTGAAAAGTAAAAATATCTACTACTTTTCTGGAGATGGAAAGGTGGATGGAGGAAAGGAGTATAACTATCCTCCTGATAATAGCAAAAACCAACTGCAGAACGGGGTGAGTGTTTTGGGCAACTCCCCACAACAGGTGATGGTGGCAAATGTCCTGGGGCCTGCCTATGCCAAGGCATGAGTGTGCCCACTGATGCTACTCGACCCAAGTGGCAAGCTTCCTCCAGGTCTAGACGTTACTTGTTTTTTCCAAATGAAGTTGCTCTTTCAAAAGCCCTTTGTAGGCAAAAAGCATTTAGATGTAAACACCCCAAATTTGGGGTGGTTGGCAATGTGCAGTAAGGTGAATGATGCCCTTTTTTAGTCTTCTGAAAATAAATTTTTAGTGCACTTTTCCTTCTTCTCATATAATTTTGGACTCAACTCTTATTCAGCAATACCAAATCTTCTTTTCTTTTAAAGAGCAGGCTGTACTGATCTCTCATAAACCAGCCCTTTTCTTGCCATACTTGCTTAAGTGAATGCTGTTTTCAAGCCATTTTCATTCTCGTGCCTCAGCTGACAACTATCAAATTATAGCCTTTTAAAGGAAATTGATCCATCCTCTTGAGATTTACAATTAAAAGCATGAATTTTCCAAGTCCTAACTTTAAGGATGTCCTCCAATAATTTTCATCTCCCTCTGATTTTGTGTCTACTCCCCAGCCCTTCAGAGATAGAAGTGCTCTGTTCTGGTTATTACCTGGATTGGATCAAGAGCCCAGCGCTGGCTGGAGGAGAGGATCTGTGTGGGGACATGGTGGCTCTCAGATAGCTATAGTCAGGCCTGGGCAGCAGGAGAAATCCCAGAACAATGCACCTGAGATGTATTGTGAATGACTAATTCCTTAATACTTAGTAGTAAATTCGTTATCACCAAGATAGTTTTGCCTGAAGACCAAAAATAGGGAAAAATAAGCAGCATGCTACTGAACTGAAAACTTTACATACTTGCACACTTTTAAAAATAATAATTAATAATCATACCCTAGGATTCCTTGGCAACAAGATACCATTCACACACAACATTTTCTGCAGTGTGTAGCCTAGTTAGCATCTCAGCTTCTTGTGCAGAAAAAAAGGACAGAGATAATTGGAATAATAAGCAACGATGAAGCTAGTTTGATGCCAATTTGAGCACTGGGAGGAACACGGGGACTTGGTGTGTTTTAAGCACATTGAATCTGTGACATCTGCAGCCCATGCTGGAGGGGCTCTCAGATAGTTTTCTGCATGTGTAGTGCAAACTAGTATATAGATAGGGCAAAGAGATGTGGTGCCCTAGATAAGTCAAATTGCTAAGAAAAGGGGACCCACAAGGTGAATGGAGCATGAACAGTTTTGTGAGCAAGTGCTTAACCCACCTCTGGATGCTTAGAGGGCTGGAGTCTCCTGCCTCCCTTCTAGAGGCCAAGTGGCAGGATGGTCCCCCCAGTTTAGTACTCATTTGTGCTGTGATAAATGGGGAACAGTAACCAGCATCAGCGGGGAAGAAAAGCCATTTCAGTCTGGGGATCTTTCTCAAATGGTAATAATATAATAAAGGTTCCTAAGCACGCCGTAGGGCGCTGAATCAGACGTTTCGGCGTGCGTTAAAATGTCTGCCTGGTAGCGATCACCGTTTGGATGGAAAGGTGGGAGGAGCATTCTGTCCGCTCTGCCAAAGGAGGGCCTCCAAGTTTTATGGGAGTGGAACTGAACATTAAGCAACTTTGAGACATCCAGCTTTGGATGCCATAAATACTGAAGTAACAGAGAGATGGAGACACATAATGCCTTCGGTCTGAAACCAGTGGAAACTTAAAGACTAGACGTAATGTGGGCCAATGCTGAGCCTGAAGAATATTTTATCTTAGGCCGAGTGAGGACATACTGAGATCAGTTTGGGAGGACACTTTAAATGCCAAGCAGAAAGCGAGCCTGGAGGGTAGCACATTAGCATTTTAATCTATATATCCTGCACTGTATCTGCTCAGTAGGTTGAGTTTAGGGCTGGATAGGCTTTTATAAGGCTATAAATTTCTTAATTGGCACTTTCAGTAAGTTGCATTTGCTCATAAAGGAGTGCATTTAGATCTGGCCTTCATGATACAAATAGCTTTCCCACAGACCCACAACAGCACTAGTGACAAAATCAGCATATAGTAGACAGGCACATTGTAAATGTATCACCAGAGGTGAGGCCTTTATTTCACTTTTGTTAAGTCAAAAGGGTTTTCGGACAAAACAGCTCTTTCTCCCTCTTCTTCCCTGAGTCTATGGAAAATGCATTAGCATTTTCTTGCCTTGAGATGTGCTGCTCTGTCTGCTGACTCCTGAAAGCAACTGAATTTGACTAGATTTTGCTGGGTCTATAGAGGTGCAAAGTGCTAAGGCTAACCTGATTTCATACCTCCATATTGCTTCTTGGGAGCAGATTGAGCTCTGGGGGATACAGCTCCTATCTGTCTCATAGCAAGCAACATTAGGACCCTTCTTAGCTGGACACTAGGCTGTTTATCTGCGTGATAACTGTGATGGGGCTTTGCTTCCAGGACAGATGGAGGAACTGGGCATAGCCAAAATAAGCACAGTTTCCCAGGCCACTTCATAAGGATGGGAGAGCATTCTGCAACAGAGATCCAGGCTTTCATCCCATCCCAGCAAAGCTCTCTTCAACTCCTACACAGACAGGGAGTTTATACCTGAGCTTGATCTATTGTGGCACACACGAAGCTAAAAAACTGAATGCCTATTTCAAACCTGTGCAATAGGAGCTAGAGGAGAACTGCAGGGCTTCTAGGTTAAAGGCACCAGTACTGCTGATTGCCCTCTCTATGGATCCCTTTTTTGGTTTGGCCCACAGCTCCGCCTCTATCTCCCAGCTTTGCAGATAGGAGCAATCGGTGATGCAGAGAAGTGGGTCTCCCCCAGATTCGGACCCCAGGAGCAGTGTGAAGCTCTTTCAGTCATCACAACCAACCTAATCTCCGCTTGGCCCAAAGTTTCACCTTCGATGGAAAGATCCCTATAAGCTAAATTTTATTTAAGTTGTATGTTTTAACACATATGCTTTCAATTTTTATAAAAATGTATTGGCATATTTGTTCTATTTTACTTGCTTCATGCCTTCTTTCAAGGCAAAGCTTTCTTTTTCCATGAAAAAGAAAAGCTGGTCATATCATCATCTGCTTTATGCTTTTTATGCTTGAGCCGATCTACTTTTTTTATGTATCTTGCCTCCCTCTGTGTGTGTGTAAATTTCATTTTCTAATGCAGCAGTCCTGATCTGCCCTCATCTGCTGCGCTGACATCCAACCGCCCTGCCTCGACGAGCTTTCTGCTGCTTTCCTATTTATCATTTTTAAATATACTATTCTTCCTTCCCCTTTCTCGAGGGTCTTTTCAGAGCTACTGGTCATGCCAGCTTTTACTGCTCGGGTTTACACCTGCTCATCCTCTGAAAGAATAAAGAGAAAAGGTTTGTCAGCCCTCGAACCCTGTGCATTTTCCCCCTGCGCTCTTCTGATCTCTCAAAATCTGTGTTAATCCTTGCAAAAAGAGCCATCTGGAGCCCTGACTCTTTTGCCTCTGTTCACAGCTTTCTCCATATCGCATCCTGTGTCTTGCCTTCGTCTGCCCAGTCTGCTCTGACTTGTATTTCCCTATGACCTCTTTTGAGATAGAGGGGTAGAGAAGATGATGACCAGAAAAGAGGAATTAATAGAACAACAAACACAGGTTTATTTAAACTTTTTAGCATGAGCCTATATAAGAAATTGATTGAATCACTGAGGGAAAATATATGCACTGTTCATTATTTTAATTTAATTTTTAAAAAAGCAATAAAATTTGGACATGGAGGTGGCATGTTTATTTAAGTATTTGTAGGCTCCCTTACATGATGAGATCCAACATTTTAAACCTTTGGTTTGAGAAATCTCAGCACAATTAGGTATGAATTTTTGGATGTGCTACAGTATGCACTCTTTTTATAAGCATGGACATATCTGTTAAAGTCACTATGCACTGAGCTCTTGCTAAAAATTCAGCATGCTCACAAAAGTACAAGGGGTGGGGAGTGAGCATGGGGGGAAGATATGGAGCTCCTTTCTTCCATAATCTTGGCACAGGTCACCTGGCCAAATAGTTTCCTGACTAAGATAAGCAGATTCTTACTTTTGCAGGTCAGCCTTCTCTCTAAAGAGGGCTGCAAGCAGCTGCAGCTAAAGCATTTGTGGGTTATTTTACACTGGAGCTCTATTAGTTGCTTGTAGTCATGAACACAGTGATAGGACATCACAGCAATTTTGTAGAGGTCACTGTGAATCTTGTTGTCAATAGATATCCACACTGGCTTGAACAGGGAGAGGAACCAGCCTTTTAAGTTATACCTCAGCACAATTAATCCTTAAGAAAAGGAAACTGCTCTGTAATTCCTCCTTGGTGGTTTTATTACTTTTTTCTGGCCAAAGACATTGCTCATCCTGCAGAAATCAAGCAAGTTCATCACTTGTTGAGGTGAATAGTCCTATTGAAGTCAGCTGTGACTACTCAAGGCAATCACTCAAGCACTAAGAAATTTGAAGTCTATGGCACTTATCACTTGTATTGGTTGCTAGAGTTTTTTGAGAATTATTGCTAGGTGGTTGTGTGGTTGTAGTGGCCATTGGCACTTTTTGTCCTTGTCCTTGTGCTTGTAAATGAGAGACAGCTTTGCAAGGACAATGTTTGACGAGTAAGATAAAACAAAAACATGTTTGGTGTCCAGGTGCTATTTTTGAACCTTGCCATTCAAAGATACAAAAGATCTGGGGCAAGAGATACAAAAAATAAAAAGAGTCAAGAAATTTTAAAACTAATAAAAAAATAAAATTAGTGATAAATCAAACTTTAAAAGGATAAAAGTCTTTTCACATTGCCCAAGGACTTAAAATGTGGCTACTCATTCAGAAATATTTGTTAATAAAGCACTGTTCATATCTTCATTTCCCATGAAGACTGTGGCAAATCAGAGAATCCCACTATGAAGAGCTGTGCCTTGGTCTGTGTCTTGCTCCTTCTGTTTTCGTTTCTGCAAGCTACCTTGCACCAGTGGAATCTTTGTCCCCCAAGCTAGAGAAATGCAGCAGAGCTGCTAAAATGAGAAGATTCTAGATGCTGGGATGGAGTCAGAGGACAGACGCAGTCTTTGCTTATTTAACACTTTTTTCCAACAGTAAAAAAGTAAGCAATTCATGAATCATTCAAACTCTGGCAAAAATAAATAAGCTTGATCCAATAGTCATGAGCTCATTCTTTGCTATACTGACATAGGATCTCTTCAGCAGCTGCCTTGTGCAAGCTTGAATATGGGATATTCTGAAAGGAACAGTGGTCTCCGGTACATGTGGTGTGTCCCCTGGGCAGGCTGGATGAGTCAGGATGATGGAGATGAGGGCAGAGCCCAGGAATCCGCACCTCAGGTGTTGGCAGGCCCCCAAAACTGCTCCTGCTGAGCCTCACAGCAATGGAGGAGTGGGTTCTGTCATTACATATTCTATCAAAGTTTGAAGGGTGGAAGGAAAATGCCCAGGCTGACAATATTTTGCTGTTCCTGGTGCACTGCAATGCAGTTGCTATAACTTATTATCATTTATGTCTTGTTTGTTAACAAACATATGTTATTTGTAAAGAGTGTAGCTGCCCTACTATGCATCAGTTATTAATATAATCCAGCAACATTACAAGAGTCATTTCATTTGAAAACTGACTCAGCCAGACACTTCAAACAAACAAACAAACAAACAAAAAACCTTCCCAACTTTTTGTTTTTCCAGGAAAGTTAAGCCTCTTTTGGATGAATAAGACTGGTTTCAAATTTTTGATTAAATATTGCATTCACTTAGAAGTTAAGATTTGGAATGTCAGAAACTATTTATCAAATGGGAAGAGAACAAATGATAAAAGCTGAATTTAAGCATCTAGAAAGCAAAAGAAGTATCCTAGATTTTATTATCAAAATCATATTTACTTTTTTGTTGTTGTTGTTAGTGCAGATTTATAGACAGAAAAATACTTGAAAGCAAAAAGATGCAGAGGAAAATATTTCATTTGACTGAAAAATTTGCTTTATTTACTTTTGGTTTGTCTGGTGAAACAAAAGTCAACCTATTCAACCATTCTGATGAAGTTTTTGTTATAATAAGGTTTTTTTTTAATTGTCTGGGATGTTTGTCTCTTGGATATTTGAAATCTGAGACTATTGATTTTGCATTTGCTAGAAATATCCTTACAAGGCTTTGCATTACAAGCCATAATCATCCAAATCGTCCCTGAGATAAAATATATTTTGTGCAATCGACATACAGAAAAACAAAGGCAGAAAAGTAATCTTAAGAGAAGGTGGCTCAGGACAAGTGAGTTAGTATTTCAGC
>NW_010583617.1:748910-782102 GCF_000705375.1 Tinamus guttatus
TTTGTTTAAGTTAGCAATGCGTGAGTGGTTTGTTAGAGATTATTTTTAAAGGTCACTTCCTACTTGGAAAGGAGCCTGTAATAAGCTTCTCTTCAATGAAGGGATTTTTTTTTTTTAATCTGATTTTGGGTGGTCTGCTGTGTTCCAGGCTCCTACAAAAGCCAATGGGAAGAGATGGTTCTTTGTCACCTGGGGACACTTCTGGCTTTTTGTGTAAACAAATAATGTATTTTAGGATACAGAAATTAAGAATAGAAATGTTGCCAGTTAGTTCATATATGATGGCCTTTGCCAGTCCTGTTGGAAAAGAAAGAACCTGAATCTTTTGTCTATTTATGGAAATAGGGAATTAAATAAATCTTCGAGAAAAGTGATGAACTGGGGATGAGTTAGCTAATGCCAAGCAGGGCAATGCCAAGGAGGGTTCAGGCAGGTGTTTGCATCTCACTCACATCCCTCCTGGGAAACATTACTTCTTCTAATTACCATTAGCTTTTTTTTTTTTTTTTGGTAATGAAGGGGGCTTCAACAGGAATATATAGTACATATCGAATACAAAAAGAAAAAGGAGGGTGGTTTTCTAATATGTTTTGGGAAAACAGATGATTTACAGTTTGGTTTTGGGTCACAAGTTACGTGTGAGAAGAAATTGTTAGCACAAAAGGGGGAAGACATGTTTGAGGTGAAAGACTGCAAGGGGAGTGGAATTTGGGCCTTCTATCCCCTGTCATACCTCCACCCATACCAGTATGCAGCATCATGCTCCTGCATGAAGCACCAACTCAGGACTCCTTCAGAGCCTGAGCAGCAGTTTGGAAGGGGGATGTGACACATTGCTTGGGCAGCCCTGATGGCTCATGATCCAGCCCTGCCTTCTGCCGAGATGGGGATCAAAGCTATCTGTCAGCCCAGAGATGGGGATCCAAGATATCTGTCAGACCATCCCTGACCGATCTATCACCTATCACTTGTCAAGTCAGGAGATTTGACTCCTAGTTAGCCTGTGGCATTTCAGAAACCAGGCTCCTCTTCTTTCCCCCGATTAAAAAGAAAAAGCTGGTTTGCTGAATATATGTATTTTTAAAGCAAAGTTTTCTAAATATTTGGTCTTTATTTTACTTGGAAGCACAAGCTCTTTCTTTTTTTCTTTTCTTTTTTTTTCTTCTTTTTTTTTTCTTAACTACTTTCTGGCTTTTTGTTCTCTGGTGGTTGTCGCTTTTCTAAGCAGTACCAAATTTCAGCCACATGCTTGTATATTCCTTTCCTTTTGGAAACAAATGCTTCCCATGAGAAACACAGAATATACTCCTGGAAGATGTGGTTCAATTATAAATGAATACCCGGCTGTACTCCCAATTATATATATATATATATATACACACATCTATATAAAAAAACAAATATAATGTATATGTACATAATATATAAAAATTATAATGTAATATGTATATTAAACAATAAATAAAGCAACCCAGCAATCTGAGATTCCTGCTATTTAACTAACACCCAGTGGACTTGGGATACAGTTACGAAAAACAAAAGATTTTCAGCAGTCTCTTGCAGAACAAAGCTCAAATACTAAAGCACTATGAGATGTCCCAGGATATTGCCAGAGTCATGATAGTGGCTCCTTAAAGTTAAGGTAAAAATTGAATCTAGGAGGTTCTGCATCAAAAATACGAGTGCCAGAATATTTTCTAGAAGAGTTTGGCCTTAGCTGTGGAGCAATTACAATTTCTTATCTTTATGGGAGGTCAGAATTAGCTGAAACATGCATTCTTGTTCCCACTAAAAATGCAATCTGTGTTAAATACCAATATGAAATAAATTTTGGTAGCTTCAGACATGCTTTATATTGTCCTTGATGGATTTAAATTCCATAAAACCCAGGAGTAGATTATGTACATTACACTCTGATTTAAAAAGCCTGTCCAGACTCCTAATGTATTATAGATATTCAGCATATATGAAGGTCATTCTTAAATTCAAGAATATGACAGTCAGACATGTGAACTTCCTTAACGTTCCATGAACTCACAGGATTATCATATTTATCAAGAAGAAAAGTAAGTCAAAAGAGAAAATTGTTTGTTTTGATGGCACAGGAAAAGTATTCCGTATTTTAAGCAAGACAGGAATAGATCTGTTTATTCTGACTGAAGAAACTCCAAAACAACCATATAGCTGTTCGGACTATTATTCCATCTTCCCAGAGCTAGTGCTATTGGAGGGCGTCACAAACAGAAAGGCAGTCATGCACATCTCCAAGGTCTTTAATGAGCATGAGTGTGCAATCAAGTTGAGACTTGGAGGTGTCCTTGTAAGTTGTTGATATCCCTGATCCAACAAGTTGTTGCAAATGCTGTGAAAATAGTAACACATCAAAAAGCAAGAAAACAGATTCAGACTGATCTGTATTTAGCATGGGAAAAATGAAATATTACTTGGTCTCAAAAAACAAACCAGAATCTTCTCTATTTAGAAGCTCATGTCAATGCCACTGATAAATTAGGACTTGATAAATTAGGATATGGATAAGGCAAAGAAAAATATCTACCTTGTGCAAAAGAAAAAAACGCATGTATACGGAGAATCACTATGATGTGAAGCACCAGTTTCAAAGTGTCAGTTTGAACTCAATGTGAGTCGAGTTGTGGCTTGATGGGTATGATGCAAGGCAAACTGGAGAGCCTGGAGATGGTACCTTCTGCAAGATCTACATGATTGGGAAGGTTGATAAGGAGAAACAAAAAGGGTGGGAAATAGATAGAAAAGAGCAGAATTGGGAATTTTGTCCAAAATGTTCTTTGGAAGGCAGCAAAAAGAGGTGGTGGAGGAGGAAGGGACAAAAAATATCATGACTCTAACTGGGTTGCATGAAGAAAATCACAGAATCATAGAATCATAGAATGCTTAAGGTTGGAAGGGACCTCTAGAGGTCATCTAGTCCAACCCCCCTGCACACGCAGGGTCACCTAGAGCACGTGGCACAGGACTGCGTCCAAGCGGCTTTTGAAGATCTCCAGAGAAGGAGCCTCCACAGCCTCGCTGTGTTGCAGGTGCCCAGACAAAGGGGAAAATGCATTTTAGTACTCTATTCTCTTCAGTGATAACTTCAGTATTTCTCCTTCCAATAAGATGATTGAGGTTGTGCTTCTTTCATAGGCGTTAGGTGATTAACTTTCTTTGTGATTAATTCTCTTCAATCCCTGTGTAGGGTACTTTCATGCTTATTTCAGAACCAGGAATTGCTTCTAGCAGTCATGAACCTGAACATTTTAACATCCAAGTCCATTTTAGACATAGTTCTGAATAACTTTTCAAAAGAGGACCCAAATGGCCTATCTGCTTCTAAAAGCACCATCATTACCCCAAGATTTTTGAATCTCTGGGTTAGGCTAGATTTTAACTTGAGCTTTGCACAAAGGCATTTGGATCTGGACCCTCTTGTACTTGCAATAGGAGGTCAAGGGCCTGTAGCAGCCTAGGTCCATTTCCTGAAATTATGAGGCTTTGTCATGAAGTTTACTGCATGGATAAAAATCAGGTCCTCCAGATTTACAATGGGAAAATGTACCCATGAGAAAGACTTGCTATGTCCATAATGAGACTTGTTATCCAAAGCCAAACACTGAATGTGTGCAAGATTAAATTTATCATACCACACTTCAGTCCTCAAAAGCTCTCTTTTCGATTCATGCAGTACATTTGAATACCAAGTAAGCATGTACTTCATGTTTCTGGAAGAGCAAATCTAAAAGAGCAGCCATGCTTAGTACAAGGTTATTGCATGTTTGGCAGACTTGAACACCAGATACCCTTGGATATGGAGCAAATATTTTTTAATATTTTGCAATAATAAAAACATTCATAACTTTTTTAACAACAAGCAGGACATGGAAAATGTGAAATATGCAATGCACATGATAAAATCAGTGGCAAAATTTTGTAATTGTTCAATGGTTTTGGTGATTTATTTTCATATTGTTGATCTGTGAATTGAGCAATGAAAATGTTTATGCATCTTTCACTGATGGAGTAGACTTATCAAGTTCTCACGTCTGTGTTATATTTCTCTTTGACCAATGTAGCTATAGATATTTTTAATTAAACTTCATATCTTTTTTCATATAAGATTATGATAGACTTTTTTATTGGTGATTGTAATATTATAAACAGGAATGAAGCACACAGAAAATCGATGTTTAAGTAATGTTTAGTTTGAGATATAAAGTCTAATGATAGCAAAATATCTTGAGGATGCTTAATTAGCTCTACGCATATGGCCTCAGAATATCTGGTTTTATACACTGGAGATGCCAGAATGATTCACTTACTTAAAAAAAGATCCAGTGAGATGGATAACCTGTACAAAATACCCAGTACTATGAAACCATCTGGGAGTCCACTCTTTTTTTAATTTCCCAAAGTGTTTCTGAATTCTGAAAAGGGAGGTGCTTCACCTAGAGACGTAACTGAATCCCAGAATTTAAAGAAATGGGCAAACACAAAACACAAATACAAACAAGCGTAGTTCACAAGGGTTGGTGAAAAATGGGGGACTAAATTGTGATCCCAAACCTACATAGCACTTGACAGCAATGCATACGGCTCTGCATACGCCAGTGATTCATTCTTTTTCTCTTGTCCCTCCTGCCTCAGAATCCTTAAGCCATGTCGTTCCCATTTATCAGGCAGGAGATTATTCCTAGTTTGCACAGCGAGAAAAACGTAAGAAAAGCTGACAAACATAACTAAACTGTCTGTGAGAGTAGTTGTCTAAGCTTTTTGCACCATTTCTTTCACAATAGGAGGATTTATATTACAGGATTACTTCATTCTGCGAGCTGTTATTCCTCACCTATACACCCTGTGCCTAGGAAACTCTTCCCCAAAAATAGATAGAAAGGATGCTTAAGCATGACAAGGCACAATTATTTGCAAGTGCAATTTGGCATCTCTGATTTAAAATAATTGGAAGTTATAGAAATATATGAAAATCAAATGATAAGCTGTGTTAGCCAAGGTTGTTGTTTCCTCTCTTAATATTCAAAGACTATTTGACTGTAGGTTTGATAATACATTATCCTCTCAGACTGTAAATATCTGCCTTAAAATTTTCCATGAAATGGTATGCTTTTATACCTATCTCAAAGATAGTGACTAGTGACCAGTAAATTTAAGATTGTCTTTCAAGACAACTGTCCCTCCCTCCCCTAAGAAAGACGTTACTATATTAGTTCAACCACATCTGATTTTTAGAAGTCAGTGTAAGATCACTGAATGCTAGTGCTGTCAGGGGCACATGACAGGGACCCTGACAAGATCCTGTCATTTAATGTCCACTAAATCATCCCATCAAACACGGATTTCTATTTGGAGGAAATACTGAGCCCTAATGAAGAGCAAACAAGGAAAGTCGGTGAGAGATTATGTTATTTTTGATCCTGACAGCTCAAACTTTTGGACTCACAGGAAAAAAAAAAAAAACATAATTACTGATAAAATACTACCATATTTTTTCCTGCATCCTCAATTTTCCTTGCTCAAAGTGACAGGCTCCCTATGAGCTGAAAGAGGTAAAAAGTTCTGTGACAAAATCTGGATTTTTTTAATGAAGAGTGATGAGGTACAATTTCTTATTGGTGCCTAGGCTGACTGCTTTTCAGAACAGTAATTCTTTATATGACCTGCAGGTATGTCAGTGTCTGTCAAAGAAAGCAAACTTCTGCAAAGAAGCACAACTCTTACTCTCCCTTACATGGTCTTGACAGGACAAAGAATCCATATTTGACGGAGGCTTGAGCTGAAGCTCACGATGAATGATAAATATGTTAAACACTGTGGGCTACAGGATTTATTTTTTGCATTATGATTCCTTTATTTATTCTTCCAGACACCATTTCTCAGTTTGCAGCCCCCCGCCTTACTCTACTCACAACAAAAACACTTATATCCACCTATTGTGCTATAACTAAGATTGCCAGGCAGCCTCTATGCAATGCACCTCTGTTTGCAGATGATATGAGTCAAATGTGATCAGTGCAAGCAGGAAGCAGCTTGGCAGCCTGCTGCTTCCCAAAGGGCTCTCTGCAAGGGGAAGGGAGAAGCCAGCAAAAGAGGCATTTTAAGTGATGCTGTTCATCTCAGGAACTCATCGGCAAACAAGAGAGATTGGATTTTTTTTTTTTCCTAAAAGTTTTTTGGCAATCTCCCTATATGAAACTGTTAGGATTATAGAAATCTGTGTTTTTCTGTATTCAATAATTAATAAAGGAAAGGCACTAAAAAGTTAATAGCAGCATAATAATAGAAAGATATTGGCACCATCCTAGCTGCACCAGAACTTGAGTGAAGACAATTGTTGGATCATTTTCGAAACAGAGAACTCAAAACCCAGTATATAGGAATTTCTGGTACAGGTTGCGGGGCTTGTTCAGTTGATGGTGAACATAGTTTGGGCTTGCTTGGCTGGGGGAAGGCTATCTGCCGTGGGGGGTGGTGATCTGCCAAATGGCACAACATTTCATTTTACAATGACAGAAGAAAGGGGTCTGCAGCAAACGTAGTTGCAGCTGCGAATTGGCCGGGCTTGGTGTGGGTGAGCTCAACCTTCTGCCTGCTACACGGCACGAAGCTCACTCCACAGCAGCCATGGGGATGAATGAGGGTCATGTTTAGCTCCTCTGGCAAATCTGTCTGCTATGAGTATGTTTTTCAAAAACGTGCTGCAAACGTGCATGCATGCTTCAATGCCATGATACGTTTCTTCAAAGCTTTAACCAGAGCTTTGCTACTGAAGACAGTGAAATCAGTCATTTCCAAAACATTTGGCTTGTTTTCATCATTTTTGATTTTGGCAAAACCTGGAATGTTTTATTTTCCTTTGCCGTTGCAGCAAAACACTTTGTTTGCCCACAGAGATTCAGGACTTTAATTACTTGTTCTGTTATCTCACAAACTGAGCCTGCAGAAATACTTTAGAGAGTGTTCTGTGAAGGCATGGAAACATGCAGGAGCAGGACTGAGCAACGCACACTCTGCAGCCTTTTTCTAAAGCGAACATACGCAAGAGTACAGAGGTTAATCACTGACATTTCTCAATTTGGCAAAGTAACATTTTTCCATTTGGAAAGCACACTGCATTAGAAGAAATAAATCTAGATTGGAAATAACTGTGGCCTCCACCTTGAGTCTTTAAGCTAAGAGGTTCTCTAAGAGATCTGAGCTTGAGTTGGCTTTACAGAGTCCCTGTGATTTACAGCTTGATTAAATTGAATGAGTCAACCCATAATGTGTACAAATCTAGAGTTTTATTTTCATAGTACAGAAGCTATACTGTGAATTATACAATTCATCTCACAAATCATGTATTTTATGATGACTCATAAGCACTGGAAGGATTAAAGTCTTCTTGATAAGCAAATTAAATCTGTACGTTGCTAGGAATTTGTGGTATAAGCTGTTTGAACGTGTCATTGTGTTGATTGTGAACTGGTATTTAAAAATCAATGTGCATATGCCGACAGGACATCTCAAGTGAGGTTTTTTCTGATTATAATGGTGCCACTGACTATATTAGAGTTAGAGTTGAGTCAGTGTTTCCATTAGGAAGCTTGTTTTTCAAGCCTATGTACTTTGCCATAAATTCACTCTTCAGCAGAATAGAGTATTTCTAAATAATAATAGCAAATTAGACTGTTTCTAAACCTTAAAAAGGATTAAAAGAATATTTTTATGAGTGTATTTTTCAATGGGAAAGTATTCTGTTGTTGGAATGGCTTCAGTTACAAGGAACGGAATTCAAAGTTTATCATTTAAAATGGTTTCTCATTCTTGAGTAAGTAAAAAAGAGTCCAGTTTGAAAATCATTATTATTAAGTCCATATGGTCTAACCCATTTGGTGTTTTCAAAACAAAATATAAACATCATGAAATAATTATACTTAAATATGATTTTTCCCCTCATTCCATAAAGGACAATCTGGCTACAATGTTATGGACAAGTTTGACCCATATTTTAGTGTACTGATAGATTCCCTTTGACATTTGTGCATTCATATTTTGAGAACTTTCCCCTAAGAGTATGTTTACCCTGCAGCCAAAGGTTTAAGCCTAGTGTGTTAAAGAGTTTAAACTTCCTAGCCTGGAGAATTATTACAGTATAGCTATGGCAATGTGGACTTCATCTGGTGTTAATCTTGAAAGCGTGTATATAGAGTTCTAGATGATTTTGTCATAGACTACTAAAAGCTTTGCAACTGCCAGATACACTGTTCTTATTACTTGAGCCAGGTAATACAGACGAGACAGGTCTACAAATGCTGAATCCATATCCTTAGTGGTAGTGACCCTTTGATCCTTCCTAACAAACACCTCAAGATGCCCTTTAGATAATACAGTTGCATAGGATTTTGCTGGAGGACTTCTAGATATAATTAAACCATGCATAGCATATAGTATGTGGCATCATTTTAAAATTGCATAAATCTGGGGTTGAGGTTACTACTAGTGCATAACTATGCATCTCCAAATATACCTATAGGTTTGGTATCAATCATTAGAAGTACTAAGGTATTATTTGTAAATTATTGTTTTAATAGCATGTTTTTGAAAATAGTTTGGAAATACTTGGGGAAAAAAGTCTGAGCCAATGGTTTATAATTTCCGTACATATAATTATAGCTCTGATTAGAATGTCTCAAAATGTCAAATATTTTTTTCCTATTTTGCTAATAACTATCTAAATATGCAGTAGATGGCATTCCCCTCTTTAGAAAGGTTATAATCTAAAAAAAAAGTTAAACTTATTCTTCATTGTCATGCATATTTTATAGTCAAGTGATGATTTAAAAATGTATCACTATCCTGTAAGAATGCCTCATATTCTCTTTTAACATCTCTAATGCCAATAGGCGTGGATGCTGGAATGAGGATTAATACTTATGTAGTGCTTTTAAGTGGTGTATGATTTGAAAGGTATTCGTGCTGCTATCTCAGTCTTTTTTTATTGGTAGAACCATGATCAGTCATGCTATGAGGACTCTAGCCTGAGTTCACCTCAGTTTCTTTAAGGCTTCTCTAATCAAACCTAGTTAAAAGGAGGACATATTGTTCAAAGAGAGCTTGAGGCTACAAGCCGCTGTGATGTGGCTCCTTAGGAATTCGGGCAGACCAGCTTTCATTACACTAGTGAACATCTACTGTGTTTTTATACCAGTCCACTGAAGAGTTTAACACATTAACCACTTCCTAATAAAACATTTCATAAACATTTATTTAACTTCTCCTGGTAATGGTTGGACAATTATAAGAGTTTGTCCTGCTACCTGCTACTAGTTTTATTTCTGTATAGACTTAAGAGGTGGCAGAGAAAGAAGACAAGCTCCACACTCAGAGTTTGCAGTCTGAGATGAAAGGAGTCTCCTGTAGAAATTTATAAACTGTATGAAGATAGAGTTCTCTAAACACCATGGATGCTAAAAACTGCTTGACACAGGGAGAATCTTGGCAGCATAAACATATGAAGTTTGTGAGAGCTGCTATTTCTTCTTTGGCAATGCTATTTTCTTATCTGATGGGAGCTTGTTTCCAAATAACTGCCAGAATTTGGGTACGATCCAAACTGAATTCTAACTTTGGTAGCGTCTAAATGCAGATCTAGGCATTGCAATTTTTTGCCTATTGCTAAAAATGTTACATATTCATTGAATGTGTCTGTATGTCTTGGAAAGAGTTTCTTACTTCTGGAAATCAGGCCACTGATATTTGGCATGCACATTTGAAAACTCAGCCAAATCATATCAGTATTAATCATTATCTAATTCAGTCTATAAGAGGAATAAGCAATGTATTGGAAAAACTTAAGCCTTTCTAATTTCTTGTTCTTTTTATAGTCAATTTTCTCATCCCATGCCCTACACTAATGTTAAGAATCAGTGTTGGACATAGCCCATGTACATTTGTGTGTTAGAAAAAGCACCAATTATGGAGCAGAGAGATTAATTTAGAAAACTTATCTATGTTCTAAGGAACAAAATCAAGTAAACAAACAAAAAACTCTTAAAACAAGAGAAGGTCTGAGATGCAGTTAGAGAGGGATGGAGGAAAAGCAAAATGTATATTTTGGCTGATATGCACATATTGAAACTCTTTTTTTACATAGAATGTGCCTTCTCTATTTCCCTTATATTCAAATCTGCTCAATAAATATCTGTTAAAACCTGAGAAGCCATAGCTCAGGTTGCTATAAATGCGTATGTCCCTGCCTTTTCTACAAGGTTTCCCATGTAAATTCTGATAGCCATGAACCTTTTCACTCAGCATTCAAATGTTAATTCAATGATAATGCATTACTCATGGAGAAATTCCTCCTGCTCTTGGACTCTATTATAATTGAGTAGAATTGTTAACCAAGTATTCTAGTCTTTGTGATCTGTGGTCTCACAGAAATAACGAAGAAGAAAGATATTGAGTGTGTGTATCTTCCTTCATTTAGGCAATCTTCATTCATTTGTGAAGGATACAGAGCACAAGATAGATGATAGAAAAAAAAAACCCACAAACCCCAACCTTTTACCTGTTGTATGTGACACAAGGAATTCACTGAAGAAACAAGCAAAGCATTGCTTGCACTGTCACAGCCTGCATATTCAAGATAAAAGCTATTACATATCTGCACAGTCTAAGATATTCTAGTTAGCCAAAGAATGATACACTTCTGCTGACTCCTCCATTAAAGAGATGTCATTTTTCACTGCTTGATTTCTGCTTTGAACTTTGAGTTGCCTGATCTGATCATTAAGCCCATCTCCAGTTCATCATAGGCTATGGGTTCAGATCTATTACAAACCAGAAATTTTTGAAAGATTTCCATCACTTGTTTTCAGCTGTGCCTGTACATGCTGTTTCTCAGATTTGATAAAGACTTGTTAGTTCTGATGACTTTAAATGGCAGAATATTCCAGAGTTTACCATACAGTGACAAGAATGCAAAAAAAAAAAAAAAGAGAAAATTATTGTTTTTCTTTTGCAGTGGAGCAAAGTTGCCAGATCTCAACAGATGTTATAGCTTTTATTCAACCCAGCATACTATTGAGACCCCCTGCCTGTCCACAGCTGTGTTTCGCTGGAGTTCAGAAAGGGGCTACCTGTCTATTAGCCAGAGTTACCATCTTCGTTGACAGAATGGGAACTCTGTATAGACTGAAACAGGAGCATTAGGAAAGAATGCGGATTTATGGCGCTGTTCTCTGCTGATTTGTTTGTGTATATTCCTGGGGAAGTTAAACACAGTACCACTTCTAGCAGTGACTTCAGGACAAAATCTGCCTCAGGAAATTATCTGATGGCGACTCTGGGTTGGAACCGCTCTGGTTTAACTGCCCACTTTCTGTACTTTTAATCTCCAATTTATGACTTCATTGGCTCCTCTCATGGTAAGTGTTGCTCCTATTCAATGGTTTCCTCTGCAGTGTTTCCTTTGGGGGTTACAGCCCGCGTTGACAGTATGGAAAGTATTTCCCCACATGGAGCCAATGAATGTTCTGAGGCCTAATAATATACGTATCCTCTTGCAACTCACAGAGGATTCCAGTAAACACTGGCCTTCATCTGAATACTTCAGTGCACCACTTTCCAGAGCTCTTGGCAAGAAGGAAACGGGTGTGAGGGGAGAATATCCCTATCTTGTCATTTTTTCTCTGTAGAAGGAATCAATCTGTGCTGATTTTCTGAAGCTTATTTGCCCACTGACCAGAACAGGTGGTATTGTATTTAACTCTGCCACAGAGCTATAAGGATGAAAATCTCATCCTCATTGTTTGGCTTTTTTTTTTTATCATAAACAAGTCTTCTTTAGCTGCTACCTAAAGAATTTCTGTCCTATTCCTGTTCTTCCTGCACTTGGTGCCTATAGCTGGGCCCACTGACAGCAGAAGCAAAGGTGCAATAGTGACACGGTTTAGTGGCACAGGAATTCTGGCTGTGACTTGTAAATGCGAAAGTGACCCAACATGTCCTTTGGCTGTCATATGCAAACAGCAAACAGTGACCTAGTCATCAGGAACTCTGAATGTTACATGAGATTCTTCATAGATTCTTCACCTGTTGAAGACCAGAACAGTGGACTGGACTCAGGCATTAGAAAAAAAGCCCCCCAAAGCAGCTAAAATGTTAAAAACATCACCAAAGTAAGAGGCAGTCCTCCAAAGACTCAGGTACTCTGGAGCAAGAGTGGGAAGCAGAGAATGATGCCTAACATCTCCACCTGGACAGTGCTCCATGGCCGATGAAGACTAATGGCCATTCTCTGAAGAGAGGATAGAAAGAAGACAGGGATCAGAGTCCATCTGAATGATCACTATTACTCTCTCCTCAGTGGGGATATATCTAGAAGGCTATAGAGGGTGGTGTCACTGAGCATGGGCCATGTGCTGTTTCTTCATGTGAACAGGGTGAGCGCATAGCCAGTGAAGCCAGTTTCATTGTGCAGGTAGCACTCTGCATGTGCATGTGTCTGATGCATTTCCTCTAGATGCACGTTGGTGCTGGCTCCCCTTCGAACAGGAAGGCAGTTCAGCCCCTTGCCATCGAGTTATGACCCTAAAGAAAAACTGAGTACTTTTGATACTCTTTAAATGTATGTGATGCTGCTGCTTGTATCCTCCTCAAAACTTTATGTGTGTGAGAGCAGCTGAAGCTGAAGCCTATTCCTTTCTGGTCTTCTGCCTTACCTTCTTAAATTGCCTAGCACATACTGCTATCCAAGAATTTCTATGTAAATGTGTCCCACTTTTGCTCTTCTACAGTATGACAGCACCAATATCACTCTCCTCAGATTAATCATATCTTTAACTGCTGCGAGGCCATTTTCTCACTCCTGTTTACTTTTTTATTCTGAATATTCTGGCAGGTTATACACATTATTTTGAAGGAAAGCCTTCTGTCTCCATTGCAGACATAATTTTACGACTTCCCTAGGAGAAAATAAAGTAGGAGCTAGGTTATTACAAGTTTCGCTTAAGTCATTCCCTGAGAATTTCTCTGCTATAGAGCATCATTCAAAAAAGATCCGAGAGCCAGCATATTGCTTTATCAAGACCTTAAGATTTTAGGGAGTTTCTTTAAATCATACTAAAATGAGTTTTGAGTACCAATAAAATATGTGTCCAAGAGATTTTGCCCTTAGATTCAAATTTCATACTAGTCAGGTTGTCAGTTTATTCTTTGTAAATCACCCTCAGTTAGTTAACAACAGGACTATATATTTACTTTGGCAAAACTTTGGATTTGTTTATCAGGGCAAGTAACATGGGTGGAACAGCTAAAATCAATTTGCTATACCTTGTAAGTGAGGTATACCATTCTACATAAATAATTAAAATACTCTCACGATTGTAAACCTGAGACTGTTTTATTGTTGGAAAATTAAATTGCTTCTACCTTCAAACAAGGCTTTTTGGCCTATTCCCAAACTCCTCAAGATGACAGACCCTCTAGCACCAACGAACTTGGCAGTTCCTTCTTATTTTCGAGGTAGTTCACCCTTGGCAGCCAGCCAGCCATTTATCCTCTCTCTGTTGCTTTGCACATGACTTTGTGACAATCCTCTTACCTTCCATTTTATTTACCTATCCAAAAATATTGAATGTAAGTGATGGAAAAGAATATAGTGCATGTTAATCAGCTTGCAGTGTATTGCTATAAAGTTCTTGATGGTTCAAGGTTTAAGGATGCCATACGTCAGTAAAACAGCAGAATGATAACAAAATGACTTTAATTGCATGCATGGTCTATTGTTTCATTGTTAGCAATAAAGCAAAACTATTAGATGAAAGTTTCACATAGAAAGACTTATATACATTATTTTTTATAGCACTGTGCCGTTTCCGTTGTGACTCCCTGCATTTTCCAAAAATGAAATATTTCAGTGCAATAGAAAGCAATGTGTAACAACACAGTTGTGCCACAACAAATGTCTCTTCCCATTCAATGTAACTTGGTTGCCTTTAACTATATTATCATGACTTTAGTGCCAGTTCTTTATTTGTCTTCCTGCTCTGGGCTTCAGCGGAATGAGTTCCTGTGCTTAATGGCTTTGCAGGTTTTTGATATTTGTTCAGAGTGTTTGCTAAGCAATGAGCACTTAGCATTTGTCATCTGGCATCTTTCATTTTCTTTCCCCAGAGCACTTTAAAAAGGCAGCATTTTGTTTTGGAAAAAAAAAAAAAAAAGTGTACCTTGGCATATCATGTGTACTTTCAGAGATACTCTGCATTTAGTCCCAAACGTGTATATGGGGAAGGTCTTGTAAATTTAGTCTATGGCAACAAATGAATCAATCTTCTACCTTCAGGCACTGCAGTGAGTTGCAGTACTAGTGAATAAAAACAGAATAAAAGGTCAAAGAATCAACATTTCCACTCTGATTGTCCTACAGCCTTCAAAGAAAACTGCAGAAAGCTCAGTTCAAAGTAATCCCCAGTACCTGCACCCTGGAAAAAAATGAAGTCAGCTCTGGGGGGACATCTGGTTCTGTGTATAAAAAAAAATAACTATGCTGATTAACGTTGGTTAATGGGCTCTATGGTCCAAAGTCCAAGCTTCCCTGAGACACTTCGTTCAGGTTGGCACACCTGGCTCTTAGCAACACGGCTCATTGATTTGATAGTGCGGAAGCCAGCTTATACTTTTAGAAGGCTGTAGATGCAGTATAATTTACTGCTTAGGAAGAATTACTGAGGGAAGAGGGAGCAGTGAGAGTGTTTCATCTTAAGTGGGAAGCAGGTAAACAGATAAATGTTTCAGGTCTATGTCAGAGTCTGCTTTTTCTACAGGCAGTGTTCTGGAGCTGAGTCGCTTTCTACAAATATGGGGAAAAGGTTTTCTGCTTTTTGTTTACATTGATTAAATGTTAGACCCTACGTTAATGTATTTTAGAAGCATTATGTTTCCGGAGCACACACGGAATGGGCTGATGAGGTCACAGAGGAAGGATTTCTTTAGCTGTGACTGATTTTCTATGGGCTTCAGAGTGGGAGGTACTATTCCCTTTAGAAGTACATGTTTCCTGGGGTCCATATGTTCTCTGTTCTTTAAACATATACAAAGCAGAAGGGTCAAAGTTTTAGTCCTGACCACTGTTAATACCACTGTGTGTTTTGGCTTCTATCTCAAATTCCTGGATGAAGAAAGTGTCCTTATGATTTTGCTCCTAACTCAACACTCATGATGTCTTTGAGACTATCCCCAAATGTGAGCAAAGTGTCTTTGTGAAGTAAAATGGGCCCTTACGGAGAACCTTCACTTTCAGGAAACAAGTGCAATTTGGAAAGTCAAAGCATTAGGTCTTACTCTACTATCAAGGACCAAATTAACTCTTTTTTTTTTTTTTCTTTTCTTCGTGCATGGCATATCAAGCTGTTTAAACAAACACTGCTCTCTGTGCTTTCCATCCTTTTTCTCTCATGTTATACTATTGACTATTGCTCTTGTGGTTCAGATACTTGAAATGAATTGAAAGGAGGCTATTCCAAGACTACTGGTGGCATCTAACGAATTTCTAGCATCTATCCTCATAAAATAAGAATGACAAAAATACCATTTTCTTAATTCGCAGAAGATTAAAAATAAATCTATTAATGTCTGGTCAGCTGTACAGCGATAAGACTCACAGGGTTGTAGAAGCTATATTACTGGTAAATGGTCAATCTCAGTGAAGAAATTTGTCTGTCAAAAGCAAGCAAACAAACAAACAAAAAAGAAACAGAGAAAACTATTTCCCACCCCCAGAAGCATTTTTTTTCCAGTGAAAGTGCAAACTACTTAATTAAAGTGAGCCACTTTTTAAAAGGAGAAGTGGAAGAATGCTGAATGAGATTTAAATGGTTGTTTTGCCCTGATTGAAAATATCTTTTGATACAGGTATCTTGATCTTAAAGATATCTTATGATCGAATATTGTTTCTCTTGCTTCCACCTTCAGCTTGCCAACTACTTGGGTGGATTTTGCAGTAAATTTTGGAATTAGTGGAAGTTCATAGGTGTTAACTCACAGATTATATAGATCTTTTCACAGTTACTTTTTTAACTTCTGACCAAAAACAAATACTGACAAGTATAGAGTATGTTTTCCATCCCAGATTCTATTTTGGACATGTTTGGCTCTGCTTCTTTCTTCTGAAGCTGCCCAAGAAGAGATAGGAGTATTTGTCCCACTGACAAATCTTTCCGTAATCCTCAAAATTACAATTATTAATCCTACCCACTGAGCCTAGGAATGGTGTCCAAGTATGCTCTGTAATACAGCCTTTGATTCTTTTTTTTTTAAAGACAAAACTAGAATCTTCAAGACTTTTGAACAAGCTTTTAAATTTATTTGACTATGCAGGGGTATTTCAATGAGGAAAAATGCTTCCGAAAGCATTATTTTGTGTAGTTTAATGTCAAAGCATACTTGACTGTCAGCTATGAAATACAGACCACTTACAATTAAGCAATCTTATGCTGAATATTATGCATTTCACTTTTGCCATTAATACTGTGCTTTTTCCAGCCATCTGCCTTTGTCCTATAGTGAAATGTGTCTCCCATGAAGGAACAATAGCTAATTCACAAATTGTGTGCAAGGTAGAAAAGCTTTAATAAGAAGAAAACTATTGAATTTATCTATCTGCTTGCTTCTGAAAAGAGAAGTGCTGCTTCAGAAAATATGTCTGATGAGAGTAATGATTTTACAGAGGGAAGCTGAACATTGTTTAAGCAAGCTTGGTCCTGAACTGCTTTTCACCTCTCCCTGAAAGTTCTGCAGCTGAACAACATTTTATCTGTGTATTTCATAACTAGTCTGTCTGTACTTTTCACCACTTTTTTACAGTTAGATCTGATAACTCTGGGAGCAGTCTGGTTTTCTGGGGTTACTGTGGTCCAGCTGCGCATTGGCAATGGGGACTAGGCACAGTTTATTGACTTCTGCGTCATTTATTTTAGCGACATCAGGCTGAAATCGAGGACAAGCGGAAAATGTGCTCAGCTGATGATGTCAATCTAGGAAAAAAAAATATAAAAGTGCCTGGAGGCCACTGAGGCTGATTGAGCATCAGCGTTGTCCCCATGTAGGTGTTGGGCACCAGCAACAGGGATAACATGGTCTGCCCAGGGCAACCATTGCTTGACTTGTCTCCATTAGTGTCTGTGGACCTCCTTGACTGACTTTGATTAACATGTGTGGTTCCTGAATCAAGTCTCAAAAACCACAGAGATTCAGGCTAAGGGGGCTGGAGAAGGACCTCAAAACAGTTGTGGTGAAATCCAGACTGCTCTGAAGTTGACAAGAGACTCTTACTCCACACGTTTCTCCCGAGCTTTCCAAACGGCTCAGCCTGCTAAAACCTGATTGAATTCTGGGCCTTGGCTTATACCTTCCTTGTCAAACGTTTGCTGAGAGTAAATTTCACTGAGAAAATAAATAAATAAATAAATAATATAAGAGAATATTAATGGAAAATGGATGCATGCTCCCTACAGATCTTTTTGTTTTAAGGACACAACTATTTGAAAAGTACATTTTCAGGTAACTCAGCTAATTCTGCAGCTAATAAACGTATTTCGATATATTTTGAAAAGGAGGTCTTTTACAAGAGCTTATCAGACATTTAGAGTGCAATACCTGATGTAAGCATAAATAATGGCAAGCAGAAAGGTAATTACTTGACATAAGTTTTACAGGGTGAGATGATCCAGTATTTCAAAAGTTGCAGCATAAAGCATTTCCACTAGCTTGAGTTTGTACAATCAGCAGCTTGCTGTTCATGAATATGCACAAAACTTTGAAAATGTTGCTATAATACCCAATTTTGTAGTATTTCAGTTTGATTTGGATTATTAAAATCCTACATATAAAATTCTTCACATACACATAAGAATCTTGCTTCTCCAGTTCATTTGAAATCATTCACAGGGGCCCATGCAGTTGAAGAGTGCAGTTTTGCTTGTAGCTGATAACATTTTATTTTGGTTGAGAAAACTGGAACCCTTCACTCTCACGTTCTTTTAAGTGTTTGTGTAAGACCCCATTTGTGTGAAATTCCCAGTGGCAGCACAAAGCCTCACCACATACAACCTGCTGAAAGATTCAGAGCATTCAGTGTTTGTTTTATGGTTTGGGACATGTAAAATGAACAGAATAGTCTTTTCTTTGTATTCCTTTATCCTCCTGCACCACAGTACTTATCTCTGCCATACCTCTTGAATGAGGCTTGATGAGAAAGGCTGAAAGATCATTATCAGAGAAACCCTGCTGGTGTTAATTTGAAGCTAGTGCTAGATTCAAAAGAGTTCGTATATTTTAAAGTGATGTTTTGGCCACCTTAAGTACTCTTCAGCTTAACTAGCCTGCCAAAACTGAATTTCCTGCAAGTGCTTCGGGTGCTCCATAGTACCTACAAGCTATTTAGTTGTCATGCCTATTTCTGCCTCATAAATCTCTATATAATGACATGCAGACTTAACATTTGAGAATCTCCAGATGTGTTAAAATTAGAACAACATGAACATTCAAGGCAAAGAAGGAGCGGGTCATTGAAAGATAAGCTGTGTTTATTTAAAGGGTTGTAAACTGTTAACACAGTTCTTTATCTGGATCATATGGCATTTAAGGTTATAAGTATCAGCAATAGAGTAAGAACTTGCAAGAACTGAGATAAAACCTAGATTTTAGGGCTCCTTGTGAATATACACATTTTAATTATGTGATATCACATGATATTTCTCTAGTATGCGAGAATAACATATTTCAACGATTGAAAAACAGCATTTTTGCTACCTGCAGTCTGGAGATTTTCAAAAGTTATTTCTTCATCATCTAGAAGTGCATTCTCAGACACATCTTTCTTTGGCAAATGATCAGCATTCACCACCTTTTAATTCTAAGGGAGCTAAATTCTTTTAAGAGCACAATGTTCTCTGTATAGGCAAGGCACCGATTCAGATTCCATAGTTGAAGTTCAGTCATTTTTTGGACTGCAAACATAAATTTAAACAGTGTTTCTGATAGTAACAGTTTTGACTTTTGTTCAGCGAGACAGAAAAGTACATGTTTTTGTGGATTCTGCTTTGTTTGCCATGTTCAACAGATGGCACAGTGTAAAAAAAAAGTGAATTAATTACCTACCACTTTCCAAAGGATTTTCCTTATTCCATAAAAAAATGTGATTTATGTCAAAATTCATCACAAGATTATAAACAAGCAAACAAAAGACATTCCCTGCCCACTGGAAGTGCTATGATATTTCTTCCAACAAACAGAACGGAATGATTCTAGGTGTCCTTGCTTGAGCAGGGAGGTTGGATTACATGGTCTCTAGAGGTCCTGTCCAATCTCAACCATTCTACGATTCTGTGACTACATGATTGAATGATTGTGTATCTTCCTGATGAAATGATTTTAATTGGTGCTCTTTTTTTTTTCAAAAATGAAATTTTAGTTTTTACAGTCTCTTTACAAGCTCTTTGAAGTCTAATTGCTGGGGTTCAGAAAACACCTTTCAGGATTTTGATTTCTGCTAAAACATACATTATTTAATATGAAAGGTTCTTCAGGATAATTTTAGGGATAACTCTGATAGAGATACTTCTATGGAAGGAATTGCATTTCAGGTCTAGTAGCTGTTGCTTCACTTGAGGATACGTAATAGTAACTCACCCATCATGGCGTGGCCATGAATTCTGCTAAAGCGAAGGGAATTCCCAGGGAAACTACTGGCAAAAATTCCTAGGAAACTATCGGCAAAATAAAATAAAACAAAATAAAAGCATAAACAGTAGAATTAGTCAAATGCTTTGGCAGATTGGTTTTCTTTGGAAAATTCAGATCCTGGGGAATTAAATCATTTTGCAGGAATACATCATTTTGCTGAAATGCTTGACAGAAACCAGTCTACCAGCCCAGCAAAGTGGGCTTCCCTGCTGGTTTATGGAGCTCTCCATTCCTGGACTCAGCTAACTCTATAGTCTGCTGTGATTTCTGCCTGACTTATTTAGCCAGCTGGCTCTCTGGCTTGGAATTCTTGAAATATTCCATTTTGTTCCCCTAAAACCAAATATCTTGAAAATTTCCGTTGCATGGAAAAGCTCAAATTTATGAACTTTGTTCCAGTTTGAGTTAAACATCTTTTTTTTTCAATGGGGAGTGAAATTTATTACTTAATTAGAATTTCAGTTTTCCTAGAGCTCCAAGAAGAGAAAGGGCATCACAAGCACTATCAGCTGGAAGATTTTGCAAACTCCATTTATGGGTTTATCAGCAAGGTGCAAACCTGTCACAACTGGTGTTCGTAGAATCATAAAATCATTATGATTGGAAAAGACCTTCAAGATCATCAAGTCCAACCATGTTGCCTTATGTTGAATGTATAACCATAGCCTGAAATGAAATCTACTCAGGAAAAATGGGGGTGCAAGTCTTGGAATTACATTTCATCCAGCTTGCTTTCTAAGAAAAAGAATAAATAATGATGTTCTTCACTTTGACAGCTCCTCGGAAGAAGTGTAGTGAGACCATTCATGTTGTCTTTCATTTTCAATGTTGAGCTGAATTCTCCAGCTCTGTTTTATTATTTCCATTCAGACTGCAGAGTAACATTCAGAAATAAAAAAAGCAGAGCTTTGGCAGAAATCCCCCCATTGAAAGTCATATAAAATACAAATGGCAGATAGATAACATTTTAATTGATAGATGTGGCAAGTCAGTGCTTAAATTACGACCTCATTCTACTCCACTCTACTTCAGCTCCAGTATAATAACCTCTGTAGTTTTTTCACTGTAGTATATAATATGCTGCAAGATATGAGGGCCTTCCTAATACCTGGAATTTGAGTTTTGTCTCTTTCTTCAAAAAATAAATAAAAAAATAGAGCCAGAAACAGACCTTCAGTAAACACAAGGAAGCTCTGAAGACACATCTGACACATCTGCATTTTTATCTATCGCCCTTCAAAGGAAAAAAATGCAGGTAATAAATGAATGTGAATTGAAGACTTTGGACTAAAGCTCATAAAGATAAAGAAAAGAACCACATTTGTCTAAAGTTGTAGAGGAAAAATAATTAACGAAGGAACTGAAGAAAAAGCTTACAAAAACACAAAGATCTGCAATCTTAATAGATTTAAACTTTTTAGCATTAACACCATTTTTTTCTCGTGTTTTTTTACAAGGGGAAGAAAAAACATTTATCTCATGTAGACAGAAAGATTTCAGCTCTTTGTGAGAGAAAAATAACCACTTTGACTTTAAGAAAACACTTGCAAGAATATCCCACCCATTTAGAGTTATTGTTTAATTAAAATTGGAGGAAAGTGCTACTGGGAAATGAAAAAAAAAGTTCTAGTAGTTGCCAAATTCTCCAGGTTTATCATAAAAATATCAAGAAGTCGAGCCAGATGTTTTGGCTGGCTTGATAACTTCCTGGTATTGTTCTGCACAACCATCCGGTAGACAGGAGATCAATTCCCGATGAGAGTTTCGGGATACTGAGGCTGGCAGAGACATCGAATGTCTCTGCCCAGTTGACCCCTGTGGCTGGGTGAAAACTGTTACTGCTTGGTTCCTAAAAGGGCCCCCACTAGATGTCATCTATCCTATACGTGCCTCAGGGACCTGAACGCAATTAGCCTTGGAAAATAATGCTAGATGCCCATCTCCATTGCTAGACATCTTTTACAAATTTCCCTTTGTTTTTGTTTGTGTAGAGAGGAGAGAGTTGAGCTAAATTTAGACTATTACATTGAATAAATATTATGAATGCAAAGAATATATGAGAAAACAGTGACAGACAGCAGATTTCCAAAAAAATAAGAGAATCAAAAAGATATATAATTTCTGAAATCAAGCATCAGCAAAGAAAATATGGAATAGAAAATATAGATAAGCCTGCAGAATAGCATTTAATGTGTGAACAGTATTGCCATTACTCCCTAAGATGTGTCAGTAACATGACAAATTTTATTAAAAAAAAAAATCAAAACAGAGGGAATTTGTCCTGATTCCTATGTAACTGGTACACCTCATCTACTCAGGTGTAATGCTGCTGACTGAACAGATTTGCTTTAGACCTGTGAGCAGAAATGCAAGAATAGGTCTCAACCCACAAATTTTCTTGGTTTCTTCTCACTTTTGGGGTAGTCATAACTTTTATAACTTTCAAATTTGAATGAAAATATGCCAAATAGAGGATATGGCAGAGTACCAACTTTAGGGAAAAAAAAAAAGTAAGGGATAGTCTGGTTATTTTTAGCAGCCTTCAATGAGCTCTTTTCACTTCTCTTTGAAACACTTCTCAGCATAATTAGTGCAGTAAGTAATCAGCTGCTTGTTTTAAAAATGGCTTTACATTTAATGTGCTGGAAAATGGCATCATGTGTCATTTTAAGCAAAACCTGGGTGGATTTGAGATGCTTGGGAATGTGTCTATTTTTTGTAGCCCATTAGAGCTTACCTTGGTAATTCTTGTTAAAGCTGGGGCTCATGTCATCTCTGGAAATAATTACAAACCTGACAAAACAAGTTACTAGTCTCTGAAATGATTGAAACATAATTATCAAGGATCTTGTTTGTAACTAGAGTAGAGAGCAGCATCTTCACCATAGAAGACTGTGTGCTGAGAGGCTTTCTGATCCCATTCAGTATTGCCAGTAAATTGTTTGCTGTTTGTATCTGTTTTCACCATTCACATATTTTTTTCTTTTTTGTGTCTATCTGTATGTCTGCATCCAAGCGAGGTGAGGTGCCTGCAGGGATCTTGCTGTTTCCTTCAAACCTGTCAAATCTATTTTCCCTGAGGAGCTAGGCACAGGGCTTAATCCCTTCAGTTCATATCTCATTACTTAATATGTGAGTTTTGTGTCACTTGTCTAAGATAAAATTTCCTGAGTGTCAAACAACTGGACTGCTTAATTCTCTTGATCGTGACCAAAACCTCATTTCTGAGGTGCAGTTTCTTCTACTGATGTTATTTGAAACTGTAGGTGCTTAGGGCTTCTAGGATGTGCCAGATGTCCCAGGGTGGGCAGCCATTCTGCCCAGTCCCCAATTTTGTTAACTTTGGAAATGTCTCCTTTTCAAGCCTGTTGTCTTTAAGTCAGCTATTGCACTATGAATATGCTGGTTACATGCTCTGATGATGAAAACTGTTAACTAATCTCACATGCTTATAAACACATTTTCTGTTTCTGGGTCTGGTCTTAGACCAGAGTAAAGGCAGCAAAAGATAGCAGGAGGGGGTGGTGGTTCTAGAAAAAAATACAAAAGGAAATTAATTAGCAAGGATATCTTTAAGCCTTTAAGGTACTATAACTCTTGGACTCTCTAGAGGTGTCCTCTTTTTAACCTAGCAATGACAGAAAGACAAAAGAAAGACGAAAGAAAACAGGAATAAACTCATTTGCTTAGGGATGTACTCCATGTGCAGTATCTCATATTTAACCTGTTTTCCATCTGGACTGACATTTCAGCCATGAGACAAGTGGCCACTGGATGAGTGCTATAACCTTGACCTATGTAGCATCTTTTCTGTCTAAAATAAATTGGCCTCACTGCTGATTAGTTCACCATGGTTGTAACAGACACACCCTTAACTCTTGCCAGGATTTTCCAGAAGATAATTGAGAATTTTTAAGGAGGAGACAAATTTTCCTGAAATGGTAGTAATTAGTCAAGAATTAGGATGGCAATTATGAATCACAAACTGCTGTGCAGCAGCTCTTTGCTCCTGTAAACCAGGATGCCGATGCTATTCTAAGGATGATATATCTCATCCTTCAGACAGCCGAAACTCTAGAAATCACAAGGACAGGCAGAAACACCAAGGACATAAAATATTTTCTTGCTACAACCTGGGCTGTTCTTACAGAGCAGAGTACAAATGACATTGTTACAGTTGGCATTTCATGGTCTGTCCAGGAGAGTCAGTGCTGCCTATTTGAGACAAGTCATGCTTGATCTCTAGTGCCAATCAAAATGCTCTTTACAGGAGAGGACAGAGCTGGAGCAGCTGATTTGGAGACTGCATGCTATCAGCATAAAAACAACTTGTTTCTTAATAAAACAGAGACAGTATTGTCATGAGAAGTATGGCAAATCTGTGCCTACATGTAACCTGCTATGTTTTTTCTAATTAATCCTTTCACCATTTCATAGTCCAAATCAAACTGAACAAAACAGGACCCTGGTAAACATTACAGAACCAAACCATTAGCTTTTTTTTCCTTAAATAAAAAAGAATTGCAATTTATATGTGATATAGCATCTGAAGTAGCCAGAATAAAATCAATTCCTCTTGCATCCATTCGTTTATTTCCTACTGATAGAATGTACGGGAAATATTTTGTTTATGCACATGCTCTCTCACATGCACCACAGTAATTTTCTGCACTCAAAAAAAAGATGTCAACCCTGTAAGCTATTACAGATATATGTGTGTTTTGAGGTTTTTTTCTCCATGTCTGCAATATTAAGATATGGCTGTAACTTTTAAGGAAATCTTAGTATCTTTTTTCACTTTCAAATAACTAGCATTAATATTCTTCAACACAGCAGATGCTCAAAGGCAATTATTCAACAAGAGTGAGCAAAAAGTATCTTGCTTGCTCTAAGTCATGCTACAGTGCTCTGACCCTGGAATGCACTGCAGCACAATGTGATGTGTCTGCATCCTGAAGGTATAAATGAATAAAGCTCAAACAGAAAATGGTAAGCCAACTGTAATGATGAATTGTGATGATAGGAATCCCTCTGATTCATGTCTGCAGACCCACATAAAGCCCCAGGAAAAGTCATTTAAAGTCCATTTTCTCTCCACAGTTCTGTGGATTCATTTTTGTCAACAAAATTTACATTGAGAGAAATATGAGAAGAATTTTGGAGACAACTAAAAAAATCAAAAGAGGAAGGGCTCACACATTTAAAGGGCTTTTTTGCTTAGCAAAAAGCAATTTATCACTCTTGGCAAGAAGTCCCTTAAAGCTACTGGTTTATGGTATATAGGTACTGAATGTCAAAGCAGAATGAGGACATTGAAGGATTCCTGTTTTGAAAGGGAAAGGCAAAACACTTCATCAGCATTTTCAGGAAGCATCATAATAAATGTGGCAATTCTTGTCTGTCCTTGTAGTTCACTCCAAAAGGATTTGAAAATAGATGTTGAAAGCTACAGATTGAATTAGATTACTCCACGGGTGGAAAAATGTCACTCAATGAAGAATAGACTGGCAAGAGACCCATTTTTCTGTTTCACCATGTTCCCCAGCACAATACCCGGCTCATCTCTGCTGCGGCCAAATAAATTTGCCATCCTAACTTGTTCTAAGCTGCCTAAAATTGCTGCAGTGGAAGTGGGCACGCAGCCTCTGCCCCCAAAAAATCTTAAGTCAGTCCTCTGTCCCTCTCTTAAATCTGTAAAATGTAGAGATTTAGCAGTCAGAGTCCCTTTCTCCCGCTTAGAGTATCAAGCAGCTCTGCCTGCTATGGTGGCTTTTGGGTTATCCAGAGGTAAAGGAACCACTGTTGAAAAACACTCTACCTAGAGGAATTCTCAAATTTCAGGCTCCCATGAGCTCTGTACAGGGCTATGTCTGGGCAAAATTAAGAATTTATTTCCTTAAGGGCCTTTCGAGGAAGCCTGCTGAGCTTCTAGGAAAAATCCAACACAAAGCAAGAGCTCCTTTGCCTGTGCTCTGACATCGTATGCAAATGTGCAAGATATTTCTAACCTATTGCCCAACTATGCAGCCATGCCTACAATTTTAGCTTTTTTTTTTAGCACAAGATGGTAGCACCCTTCTAAGATGGGGTCCTCTATGCCTTGTCTGCTTGATATTGGCTCCATGATGTCATTACAAGGCCATATGGGATGTATCGTATGGCCTCATCTTGGCTAAGTGCTGCACCTCCCGCCACTGTGTAGATCAGGGCATGCAATTGTTGGGATCAAGGTTTCAAATTCTCATGTTCTTCCAAATTTGCCTGAAAGCAGCCTTCCATTGCACCTAACGTAAGAACTCAAAACATAGAGAGGTTCTCATAACTTTTCTGTAGCTTCCACCTGTGTAACAAGCAGACTTCTTGCCAGCAAAGTTCTTACTGCCTGCTTCTAGGGGCCTTCTTCTAGTTCTTCTAGGGGAAGAATTAGAAGAAAATGTCAGCACTGTAACTGCTAACAGTGAATGGAGATTTAGTATAATGAGTTATACTCATAATGGAGGTTTGGTAAAATGAATTATTTTTAATCTCTGACTTAAAATGTTATATTCCTTTAACAAAGGGAAAAAATGCATTGCACAGTTGTAAAACGTTGTACAGTGTAATCCCCAAATACTATGATTTTAAAGTACCATAAAACTTTACACAGCTACAGGCTTATATGGCATCCCATGATTAGGGTTTTTTAAGTTCTTTTCCCTTTCTGTCGATATAGATTTTTTTTTGAACCAGCACATTAGCTTCTCTCTGAAACCATCATAAATTTGAGAAAGCTGATTTTCTTTAAGACTAGATGTAGAGTCATTAATTCTGTTTACTGATTATGTCTAAACCTCCTCTTAAGAAGAAACATGTGGAGAAAACAAACTTTTACTGGATGCTAAAGTTTAGCTACTGTTGGCAGCCAAGTGTGTTTATAGATAAAATGCATGGGTGTAACTTTTCATCTAAAGAGGTTTTTTTTCTTAAATTATGAAATTGAAGATGGAAATGCCTCAATATAGGAACTTGGTGATTTGAGGATCTTGTACAGAATTACACTTAGGATACAGTGTCACTTGTTCTGCTGAGCCTGAAGCTAACCCGCTAATACGACTTTAACGGCTGTTATATTTGATATTTTAATAGTTATATTTCACAGTTGAGCTTGGTCAATTAATCCAGTAGATTTCATTTTGACAGGCCCAGAACAAGGGGTAATGGGTACAAACTGAAACACAAGAAGTTTCATCTCCATATGAGGAAGAACTTCTTTACGGTAATGGTGTCAGAGCCCTGGAACAGGCTGCCCAGAGAGGTTGTGGATATTCAAAGCCTTCCTGGATGCGATTGTGCCACATGCTTAAGAGGTCCCTTCCAACCTCATCCATTCTGTAATATACTTCATGTTAAGCATCTTCATAATGCACAGAGAATTAGAGAGAAATAGAATTATGTAGAAGACTTTAAAATGTTTACTTACTGTTCATTACAAAAACATGCAACTTTTTCTTGGTTCTTGCATGACTAGTGCAGTAGATGTCTGGATTGGTCTTGTTCTTGTGAATTATCAGCACTTATTAAAATGTTATTATGTCTTTAATGCTAGTGTTATATAGGATTTCTAATGTATCTCATGTTCTGTGCTACTTTTACACAGAAGCAGTGTAACATTTTTAAGTGAAAATCTTTAAATTTGTAATTTTACATCCTAGTAAAATCACAGTAAATCCCCATCCCTCATTATCTCATTATCTCATGTCCTCCTCCTATCTCATAAGATGCTATTAAAATTACACTATAATTCTCCTGTACCTGACACACAACTCTGAAGCCTTCATCAGCACAACATATAAATTGTCTGTTTGCACAGTAACCAACTACTTATTTTGTCATTTATGCCTGTCTTAAATTGAAATTCATCTGAGGCTAAACTCTTTTTTCTTTTTTTTTTTTTTTGAAGGGGGTGGCGGCGGCGTGGTTTCCTGACTGAATCTTTCATTTGTTTAAACTGCTACACTGTGTTGGTAACATGAATGTGAGTTATCAGATTAAAATGATTACAATAAAAATGAGGTTTGTGGATGCGATTAAGGAAAACTTGGGTTTTAATAAGCAGTTTATATTGCCTAAGATAATACCGAATAACCAGGTTATTCGGAGTTCCTCAAATACTATAAGACTAACATTCAGCTCCAGGAAAAAATCATACTTCTGTCTCATGCTAGAGGAACACAGCTGCTCTCCTAGCTGATACTGCTAAATTAATTCTAATAATATTGCTTTTAAATCAGTTTTTTCCCTGATAATATGTGATTCAAGCAGAATTTCATTTTACAAAGTCATATAAATTAATTTATATATGATTTAATATATATTTAATATATATTTATAGGTATATAATTTATACTTCATATGAAATTCAAATCTAATTCAAATAGTGATCCAGATGCCTTAAATCCTGAGAGTTTAATATTGATTTACTTGATTTTTATAAGACATTTTTCCTCAGAGAACTCTTTACTTTCATACTGCAGTAGTTGATGTTACGTCTCATATTTTCAACCTCTGCTTTAAGGTCAAACAGCCCTTAGTCAGACTTCAAAAGGCAAAAATGCAAGAAATAGAAATGCTTAAGATGTTTTCTTGTTTAGATTAGTTATTTAGATTATTCTTTTTTCACTGTCTTTCACTGGCTTTAGGACAAAGTGGTAATATCACCTCTAGAAGGAAAATATAATTTTAAAAAAAGAGCAGGGAAAAGTTCCAAAGTTTTGTTTGTTTGTTTGTTTTTCATTAAATTTGGAGTCCCTTCTAAGCTGTCTTGCAATTTAAGCATTTATAAGTTATGAATCTATATACATGCATGTATATAGAGATGGGAGATTTCAATTTGATGGGAGGAGTCAGCTTCTGGAAAGCTAACATTTTCTATAATGTTAAAGAAGCAATTCTGCATGATTTTCTCCGAACTACATTTTTTCATAAAGGAAAAGAGTTAAGGTTAAGAGATTATTTGTAGGAGGACAGTAATTATTTTTTTTTCACTGAATGCAGTTAAAGTACAGAGAGAGTGAAACAAACAAACAACAACAAAAAAAACACTAAGTTCTGTATCAAGTAGGAAGTTCTTATGTAGTCAAACAGATGAACATTTCTCTTAGAAACCTTTTCAGTCCCAGTAAAGCTTGCCAGTAAAAGTATGTGTTACAAAATAATGCTGCTTTTATATCATAAAAAATCTAAACACTTCAAATAAAGTTCACTCAGGAAAAAAATCATAAATTTTTCATAGATAAGCTCTTATGCTCCCTCTATATGGGAGCATAAGTTCTTACGCTCCCTTTATGCTTCTTTACTTCTTAAAAGTTTTGTTTAGAAAGCCTACCTGCTTATTACAAATAAACATTGCCAAATACTTACTTTTCTTTTCTTTTTTTTTTTTTTTTTTCCTGATTGATGCTCTGAATTTAAGGGTTGGGGTATTTTTACGATAAAAATAACACTATTTTGTAATACTTTCACCAGAAAACCTTCTTAAGTTTCTTTACATGAAATAATAGCCTGTCTGTTGCATTGCTGGCAAATAACTATCAAGCTACTGTTAAGATCTTTATAACTTAAAGAAGAACAAAACCACAAAAAAAAAAGTGATGAAGAAGGGAGGTTTGTAGAAGTAAATGTGTGTATTTTGAGGAGAACGGATACGGAAGGAGAGAGATTACAAATGGTAAGACTTAAGAGTTATGAATAAATAAATAAATAAATACCTGCAAGGTAAAAAAAAAAATCATCAGCTTTACAGCAGAATGGAAAAAAAGAGAACAAAAACTGAGAGAAAGATAAGAGGAAAAATAAAGGGGGGAAAATGGGAAAACAAACATCCTAAGGAAGTAGAAGGAGAGTTTAGGAATAGGTAGAAGACAATAGTTGATAAGAGTCCGAAACCACTGAAACAGTATGAAAAAGGACTAAGAGCAATGTGTCCCAGGACATGAGGGAATTTCCTGAACAAAGCTGAGACGTTAGGGCAAGGAAAAAGGAACAGATGCAAACAGGAAATTAAGAGAAAGAAAACAAAATGGAAATTTTAAGAAGATGTCAGAGAGAATGAGCAATACTTTTCTCCCCCCACAAAAACAACCCTAGCAAGGATTTTTCCCCTTGCTTCAGAAAAAGAAATATTGAATTCAAAGAAGTTTACTTGCAAGGAGCAGGATAAATCCAAAAATGCAGGCAATTCTTCAGTCACTGTTGGCCTGCCTATGTCAGATGATACCTTCAGAAAGATCATTCTGGCCCTAAAATATATGATTCTTCACAAAATGTGTAACTTGATGACAAAAATAAATGCCTGTTTGCAACTGTTAACAGCCTTTTTAAACATTAGGTTGTTTCTTAGCATTTGGTAAAACAATTGTCCTATTTTTAATAGAACAGATATTATACAAAATTCCATCCACAAGCAAAACAAAATAGATGCAAAACAAAATAGATACCTGTATTCTTAGCAAATAGAAATGGTCATCTCTTCAATGCGAAGTCGGGAAATTTTAGAACCAAAGGAAAAAAAATACCCCACAAAACCTTCTCTCAGGGAAATAAATGAGAGCTGTCAAGTGTCCATTTACGGGGCTAAGCTTTTTGTGTGCCTTCCCACCATTGATAGACAGTCTTATTTGCTCATTTCAAAAGATTAGTAAGACTTGCTGTTCTCAGTTGCTCCAGGATTGTCTCTTCCATTGGCCTTTTATTTGGTTATAATGTTTTCTGCAGGTTTTCTCATTTTCGACAATTTTTTTTTTCAGTAGGTCTTCAGCTCTGGCTGAATGCCATAACTCAGAGCATTGGGATCAGTGGCACAAAATCTGCATGGAGACCTGTAGCTAGCAATGACCCTCATTCGACAGTGACCTGGATGAGGGGCAGTGCACCTCCAGCAAGTTTGCTGATGATGCATGACTAGGAGGAGTGACTGAGACATCAGTGACCATAGATATCTCAGTACCTCAGTACCTCCCTACTTATGGGTAGTTAAGTTTAAATCTCCCAACACATCACAAGATGAATTATGAAATCACTGAATTTGACCTTTAATGATCATCTAGTCCAAACACCCTCCTCAGAGCAGGGCCACCTAGAGCACTTAGCCCAGGACCACGTTCAGACCACATTTGAGTATCTCCAGTGATGGAGACTCCACACTTCTCTAGACAACCTGTGTCCCTGTACTCAGTCACCCTTGTATTTAAGAAGTTTTTCCTCATTTTCAGGCAACATTTCCTGTGTTTCCGTTTCTGCCCATTGCTTCTCATCCTGTCATTGGGCACCACTGAGAAGAGTCTGGCCCCATCCTCCTGATACCCTCCCTCTCAGATACTTACATGCACTGATAAGATGCCCACATCAGTCTTCTCTTCTCCAGGCTGTACATTCTCAGCTTACTCAAGCTTTCCTCTCATGAGAGGTGCTCTAGTCTCTTAATGACCTTATCAGCTGGACTCACTCCAGTAACTCCATGACTTTCTTACACTGAGGAGGCCAGGGTGAGACACAGCACCGCAGATGGGACCACACCAGTGCCGAGCAGAGGGAAAAGATCACCTCCCTCCACCTCCTGACAAAACCTTTCCTAATGAAACCCAGGACCATTGTCTTTCTCGGCCGCAAGGCCACAATCTCGGCCACAATCCCTGGCTTGTGGTCAAGGTGAGCTCTTGGGACCTTCTCTGGAGGGCTCTTGGGACCTTCTCTGCAGAGCTACTTTCAACAGATCAGTCCCCAGCCTGTCCGGGTACATGAGGTTATACCTCCTCAGCGGCAGGATTTGGCATTTCCTTTTGAACTTCATGTAGTTCCTCTCTGTCCATCGCTCCAGCCTGTTGAGCCTACCTCCTGCTCTCAGAAGGGCAGCACAACTTCTGGTATATCAGCCACTTCTCCCAGGTTTGTATCATCAGCAAATCCACTGGAGATGCCCTCTGTCCCTTCATCCAGGTCATTGATGAGGATTGTAAAAACAAGTTTGGAGATGGGACTGATCCCAAAGGGACATCACCAGCTAAGGTCTCAGCCTCCAAGTAGACTTCGTGCCACTGCTCAAAACCCTCTGAGCACTATGTGGCTCAGTTGTATAGTGAAAGGACCAGTTGGCCTTATTCGTGACCAGTGACCAGTTGGATCACCAGTTGGCCTTATTTGTTTGCCACATAAACTGATGAGTGTGGCTCACAGAATCTCCTTCAGTATCTTGGTGTGCAAACACTAAATGGATGCCATGCGAGTATTAGGTCATATAGCTAGTCTGTCATGCAGAACAACTCCTTGAATTGTCAGTCTAATTCCCTGAAATTTGTTTTCCAGTATGTCCAAAGTTGGTCTTGTTCTCAATACAGACCTCTTTTTTAATTTCATGGAGCAGATTTTTTTTTTTTTGAGTTGGGGATCAATCAGATGAGGCAAGCTCATATTAATACTTGTCTATTATTCTGCCATGACTTCCAACAGTTTGTATCTTAAAGACTTATGGAGCCAGAGAAAGTATCTTTGAATTTAATTGCTCGAGACTTTTTTCCCCCATGGATGTGTTGATGGTATTTTTATCCATATCTTTAGTATCTACAGCGATTTTTTATAAAGCATCACAGAAGTGGTACTGCACCTTCTTTGAAGGATTGGTGTTTTTATTTTTAATATGAAAACATTATTTTCATTCTACTTAGTTCTAATTCTTTCAAGGGGCAAGCCAGTGGACAATCATTTTCTGCTCACCTGCTCTTTGTAATTTATAATTATATAAACCTCATATGTCTTCAAGAGATCTCTTTTCCATGGAAGTATTCTACTGTTCCGATTACACTTCTTGTCTTTATTTGTTACTCTTCTAGCTCTACAGGATCCTCCTCAGGTGAGGACACTGGAGCAATGCAGTGCTCAAGATAACCAGGATGGATTGCCGGAATGGTATAGTGACATTCTCTGTTATATTCTGTATTTCTTCCCTAAAAATTGCAAGCTTTTGAGTTTCTTTTCTGTGGAACACTTAGCTAAAGTTTTCATGGAGCTATCCACCCATCAAAACTTCATCCTCTCATTTCTTAGAACAGTCACACCAAAGCCCACCATTTGCAGGGAAAGCAGGGATTGTGTACGTCACGTTGCATCAGTCCATCTATCAATTTATACCTCAGTCATCCAATATCATAAAGTGCTTCTGCATATCTTCACATCATTCCTCTTTCCTATTCAAAATAATATTAGTAGAAAACCTTTTCTGAATCTTTTCAAGATATTGTGTTTTCCTAAGTTTCTCCTGTTCATTCTATTCTTTATTTTAGCTTGTCCCACATTTATATCATATCTTGCCACCTGCATTCAACTTGGAATTCTTTTTAAAAACTGGTCTCACACTTGCTGCTCTGGTTGCAAGTACAGTGCAAGATGTGTTTTTAAGCACGGAGT
>NW_010583617.1:782114-794915 GCF_000705375.1 Tinamus guttatus
GGTTCAGCTCTTTCCAGTGTGAACCACTATAAAATTCCACTCCTGGTGATTTGTTTTATAACCTCTTCTATCAGATTTTCAATAAATTCAGGCAGAACTTTTGATGCATCCTCCATAATGTTCCTGTCAAGCTCTTCTGGAGTGAATTTATATTAATACATATAGTTTTGAGTGGTTTTATTTTTTATTATTATTTCTTCTTTATTTTTTGCTATAGCCTTATCTTCTGTGAGTGCTCATTTTGGTTTTATGGTTTCTCTTGCAAACTTCATGTTCCTTATATGTTTGAGAAAGATTTATTATAGGTTTTCATGCTTTCTTTCAGGTTATTCTTCAGGCACTTATTTGGTGTGCCATATTGTGATTTTATATTTAGCTTACAGAATTTATGGCTCTTTCTGATTTCCTCATTTTGACACAGCTCTGATTTTTCAAAGTATGCCCCCTTATTTTTGTATCCTCCTTTATTTCTTTTATCTTTATTTACTTTTTTTTTTTTTTTGCCTGGACATTCCAATTTATTTTGTTTTGCTTTATTTTTCTTGTTTCTAGGGTTTGTGTTGGGCTAGTTAGAGTATTAAGCAAAGCTGAAAACAATAAAATCAACAGGAGCTGTTCCGGTCTAATAAGAAAATGTGTCTCAGAGAGGGGCAGAACAGGTGGACATTAATTTCACCTAACTGTGGATATCTAAAAGTTAAGAGTCTAGCTTGCTTAGTCATCTTTACTTCCTCTATATATTCAGGAAGGAGAGAGGTTAATCTTCAGGGTTGACTCATCTCATGCTAAGAGAGGAGTCCAAGACAGACACCTGAGGGGGTGCACACTTCTTGCTGTTGTCTGAGGACAGAGCCTTGTTGCATGGGTTGAATTTGGGGGTTAGCATTTGTCTTGCTGCAGATAGGTGAGACGGGGGATAGTGTTTCACAAGGCATCTCCTTATTCCTGTCCTTGGATTAATTTGGTCTGAGGGATGAGCCAAATATGTGCTTCACAATGGCTTAGGTAGAGCTATAGGGCTGAGAAAATGCAATGTCTCCTAATTCTCAGCAGACACACCTCTTCTAAAATAGGTCACTCTAATACTTCAGCTTTATGAAATTGTCTACGTTTTCGGTCATTCTGCAGATCTATTCCACTGTGCGTCTGCTGGTGAAAAATTCCCTGGCTGCTGCCGCACACAGGAACAACGCAGCTGAGACACCTTACAGAGAAAAGCGAGTGCCTCTCCGGTCAGCCTTCAAGACCTTGTATCGCTAATAAATCATGCAAAGGAATGTTTCCTTTCAGTGGCTGCTGCGAGGTGTCTCAGACGCTGAGCCTGAGAAGAGCTTCTGTTTGCTGGCTGCTCTACACAGTCACGTCAGCTTCATACCTACCCGTGAAGAGAGAACCCGGGCACAATGAATCATTCAGGCCGCTGCACAAGGAAGGAAATACTTGGATGGCTAAAGGTAGGGTAGAGTTTCACTTAGAGCTGCATGAATTTCCCTGAAACGTTCTTAAAAAAACAGCGTAATGCTGTTTTTAGTGTGTTCTATTTGTCATTCAGAAACACAACACATTAGCAGCTTTGAACTCCTGGGCACTAAAAATATTTAAGTTACATAAGCAGATTGAGAGAAGGACTGAATGACGCTTTCAAACGCAAATATTCTTATGCATCTTTCCACTGCTCCAGCTAAATAGTGCAGTTCTTGTAAAGGGCAGTGCTATAGACACTGAGGCAGCCAATCTATATTGCAGCGTGTAAAGAAGTGCTCGAACCAAGATAAATATTCAGGGATATTTTCAAGCTCAAGAATGAAGAAGATTTTTTTTTGCTGAAAGAAAATGTGCCACTGAACAAAAGAATTTCTATTTTTCTCAGAATTCCTAAGTTTTTTTACTTAGACTGTTATATTCATTCTTCATTTTTCACCATTGTATCTTTTTTCAGTGAGAAGCTTTTTAGCTGAATTTTCATTAAAATATAATGTTAAGGAAATGTTGCCATAAAGTATCAAGTATTTTATGTGAAAGATGCCAATCATAACAAAGTACAAAATTAAATTTGTTTCTTAACAAAGTTATGGGCACAGTGTTCATAAAATGCATGCTTCCAAAGGGAAGCTGAAGTTGAAATAAATCTTTAAGCAATATTTATGGGCAAACCAAAAAAAAGTGAATGCCTGTTGCCTCACTCTAAATTTAAACCAGCTTTCATTCATAGTCTCAGTCAGAAGAAAAAAACAAACCTTTATAAGAGGGGAAAAAAGCATATGTAGCCAAATTAAGCTGAATAGCTATAAAATCAGTAATTGCACAATAGAAGAGTTTTGGATACATGAAGTTTAAATGTAAAATCTGCAAATACAAAACCAAAAAAAAAAAAAAGAAGAAAAAAGATGGTCTTAATTAGCAGCAGACATAGGCATGAAATAAAATGAGGAGGGGCACAGGATATAGGAAACTATTTCAAATATGTTAGCACTTTAAAATGTCAGACAGTTTGAGACAGTTAGGGAGAATTTATTCCTCGGTTTGGAAGACCTAACAGACATGCAATAAAATTCACAAGAGCGGTGGCACAGCAGAATGGAATAGCAGGAAGCAGCAAGTGCAACAGTAATGCAAAGCAATATTTAGTAATTTTGCATTTCTAGCAAGAAGATGATTAATGTATTCATTGCCTTGCCTTTGTATATACATACTCACACACACTGAAACTATCTGGGGATGAGAAATTTTCAGGGATTCTGTGGATTTAGAAAATCTAGTCTATTTCAAATTCCTTCAAACCCACATATTTCTTTAAATCTCTGAGAAATGAATTTTGGGAATAAAATACTTTAATTTTGGCCTAGTATGTCCTTTTTTTTTTCTTTTTTTTTTAGGAACAACAGAAAGAAAGTTCCAAACAGCACATAAAAATCTTGCAAAATGAAAACCTGAATAACTGAATACTCCACTCTGAAAATCTAGGAAAGGAGAAATTGCAGAACACTGAAATGTATTTTCTCTCCAGCAGCATCACAGGTACATTTATATAGGGTCAAAGGATTCTAATGTATTACTTACAGGAGCCTACAAATAGATATATTTATAGATACGTATGGGCAGAAAGCCTTTATCTGTATATGAGTATGCTATAGGCTGCTATAGCTCATCCATCTTTCTGTTAACGTACTGATCTCAAGACTGTTACAGAAGCTGTTACTGTTGGGTAATGTTTGAGGAGGGCTGAACACTATCAATTTATTTGAGTAAATGTAATTATGATGAGACATTTTTAGATGCAAAACGATCCAAAACTATGAAATATTTATGTTTGTTGTATTTTCTTTTATTCTTTCTTAAGTAAATTGAAAGCTATTCCACATCTTATTTTAAATCTAGTACTTGACAAAAGCAAACTGTTTAATATTCACAAGCCCAAATATTTCAAATGTACGCAAAGAGCATAATTCCATGTAGCTCCGTTTTATAAGCAAAACCTGTTATATATCTGAGCCAGTGAAGTGAACAGGAGATGGAATTTTTACTTGGAAAATGCAGTCAGCTATATATCTCTGTAAGAATATATTGCTGTAGTAAGAGAAAGAGTCCTTGGAATTATTCCATTTATTTTTTCAACTCAGAAATGCAGTGAAAAGTTTCCTTCAGACTGTTGATCCACTTAGGAGCTCTCCTGACCCCTTGCTGCTGGGGGAGCCATCAGGTAAGCACCGTGGGCTGTTCCTCTGTCAGGACATGCACTGATTTGCTGCTGTCCTGTATTTCTGCAGTTGGCTGGGAAGAAATTCATCAGATCCTGGCAGATCCCTCCAGCTATTGCCCAGCTCAGGCAATGCAGCTCACTAAAGGTAGAAGCTTTCTCAACCATTTCAGTGATTCAATAGCATGGATTTATATTCACTTTTGGTGAAACAAGTGTCATTTTTATATCTAGCAAACATCTCATCTGCCATCAAAACCCTGAGCGTGACTGTCTTTATTGTCAGTTAATGAAAACACGAGGCATTTTATGCTATTAGTGGGAGATAAGCATTAAATATGGTAAGCATAGCACTGGGACACCATGTCGTTCACAAGCAGCGCAGGGGCAGTCCCCATGCCACAGTCCGTTTCTCTGGCTATGGGGGAAGTGGACTGCAGGATTCGCTACTTCACCAGGAACCCACCAAGTGTCTACCCAAGGACCTTGCTGCCTAAAAATAACTTGGGGGTTTCTCTCTTCTCCACAATCTTTTCAGCACACAGCACAACAGAAATCTGATGTCTAGTTCATGGGAATCTTGCTTTTTACTGAATTTGTGACTGCTGAAGCCCTTCTTTTCTTACACTTCATGCCTTCTCCTGTCATTTATTTTCTTAGAGCAGTATGTCTTAGAGCATGGGTCTCCCCTGAAGGGTCTGAGCAGATCTGATTCCAAAGGAGGCAAGTGACAGGGGGAATTTTGTCCCTAAGATAGTGCTTTTGATAGCTACAAATTTTGCAGCAGGCATTTTTGGGACCTCTTCAGTAGAAGATCTGACTTCGCTACTGTACCCTTGGTGACAGAGAGAACAGGAAGTTTCTAAAGGAATAGAAAGCCAAATAAAAAATGAGTAAAATAATACTGAGGAAAAAAAGAGGGAAAAACATGGCATTAATTCTGATTAAGCACAAATTTCCCTGCTTACCCTGATTCTTCAATGCATTCTGAGTACGAAGATTTGCCAGGTGAGACTAATAGGAAAGCTGTTTTATAAAAGCCTATGCCTAAGTGGAAGTTAATGAGGTGGAAATGAGTTACCTTCAGCAGAAATTGTTCCAAGGTTTCATTCTGACCAGTGGAAATGTTGCAAAGCAGGATTGATTAGCCTAGATGCTGCCCCGTTACTGAAGCTCTGCAGGGTTCTGACCTGATCTGGGTGCCTCTACATGGCCCTGCACACTTTGAGATCAGATCATGGGATCAGATTTGCTCAGATCCTCTTCAGGACCTGGACCTTTCCTCCATTTCTGGTTTGGTTGTCTCCATCCCTGCAGAGGACTGTTGTACCTCCATCTCCCAACCATGCGAATGCCAATGTGCCCTCTGGGATTAACTCCTAGGTATCATGGCATTCTTCAACAAAATAGCAATAAATAAATAAATATGCAAATAAATGCCTTCAAAATGCACAGGCAAATCACATTGCTGTCCTGGAGCTGCAGTCACCTTTCACAGGTACTGCCTCATATCATGTTCTTGGAAGTAATGCACCTCTGCAAATGTTGGCTTAATGAAGGTGCTTTTAATATATATTGTGAAAAGGCAGGCAGACCCAGCACCAACAAGTCTGGCCAGAGCACTGTGCTTTGCTTTGAAAGGATGCCTTCTCTGGCAGCACAGTTTCTTCTCCTTAGTAAGTTCTTCCTGAGCATCTTCTGCTATTGCTGGCACAGACACCAAGGAGCACTCGCATCATGGATGTGTAAGGGAGCCTTTCTGTTTTCTTCTCTCAAAATCCAAGTCTCTTTTGAGCTAGTCTGGTATAATCCTAGGATTTTACAGGTCTGATCAGAGCCCAAGCCTGCAAACATTACCTTATACAGAAAGATCTCCACGGAAGTACAGTTATAGGCCACTGGCTCAATCAGATTCAACTTGGAGGCCAGTGTAACCATGGAGCAGGTGTGAATGCAATCACTGTATCCACCAGAATGAGGATATGCAATGCTTTCCTTAAAAAAAAAAAAAGGCACATTGTGCTTTTGAAACATTTTCTTTGCAGATTCTGTAATGCATTTTGACCAGATTGGAAAAACGAAATAAAATAAACAAACAAGCAATGAGGAAAACAAAAACTTACTGTAGATTTCAGCAACCTGTAGGATTAAAAGGATGGTCTCCCCTTTCATCACATTGCCCACTTCAACCTGCTTGTTCAGTGTCTGCCAGGAAACTGTTTAAAGTTCCTGTGGTTTGAGAAATGGCCAGTCTTTATAAAGAAGGAGATTTTTATCTGACCAGCCAAGATCTTAGAATACTTGGCGCAGACCTGTAAATAAATAAACAAATATGCACGCATGCACACTCATCATCCAGGATGGCATTCTATATCTGGACAGCTAGATGTAAGTAATAAGCGATTCAAATCCTGTCTTGTTTAAATAATGAAAGTTTCTTCCCAGACATAGCTATTTCCAATGATCTGCTAAGCTGAAGATTCCTATACATTTTTGCCCTGCTAGAAAAAGTCTGAGCTACTGTACCTAATTATGGTGAAACTCAGTGAGAAATGTCAGTAGAAAGGAGCCTTCGGCATTTCATCTATTTGTCTCATATTTATGAGTTATGGAAAAATGATACGACCCACTTCCTAGTTGACTTGTCTGGTAGCTATGACTCCCTAGTAGACACTTATAGTGAGATTCTTTGAACCTGTCTTTAGGTAACTATGGTATAGGCCTGTGGCTTCTTTTATATGCAGTAAAGAGAAGATCTTTTTCAGTAGTAGATTGTCCTCCAGGAGGTAGCATCTTCTCTCCAGGAAGTCTAAACAACTGAGCTCTACTCTGTAGACTTCTACACTTTGACAGATGATTCTCAGGAGTCTGATTGAGTGTTATGATTGTAAATCTGTTTCCAGCAGAGTCAATGAAGTGTCCATTAAGAATTTGTATGGGACTAGCCAGTCTGACCAATCCAAGACACATAGCCAACTTCTTTTAAAAGTCAATCTTCTACACCTGCACAAGTAACCACTCTTCCCATGCAACAGAAGATCCACAGGGGTAAGAAATAAGATGAGTTTTGCCCCAGTGCACTATGAATTTTCCACTGACCTGAGAAAGCACAAAGCAAGAATCACCACACATAGATAGAAATACTGGTTGTGTGATTCTCTCTTTCCACTGACCTGTGTTAAACTGAGAGCTCTTCACTCCAATTTAGCTCACAAATGTAAGGCAACATAAGCCAAAACTAAGGGAGTTAATATTTGTCAGTGGGTATAATGGCATAAGTGTACCTTATCCACAAAAGCCAGCCTTGTCTTAGAAAAAAGAAGATTGGCACATCCTCCTTGATGCATTTGTGTGACAGGATGTGCCCATGTCTATGTACTTGGCTTGCTTTCTAGGAAATAGAAGAATTTTAGAAACTCAGAATTTGTCAGGGGAAACAAAGATGATTTTTATCTGATTAGGAGCTTCCCAAGTGAGACTACCTTTTAGAGAGACACCTTAAAAGAGATACCCTGAACCTCAGAACTCTAAGAGACAAAGAGCTTGAGAAGAAAGCTTGCCACCTGTCATGGCAAAACCAGACATGAAATAAATTCCTGTTTGAGGCTTTTAGTCATTTTGGACATTACTTTGTCCCAAGATAAACATGACACTCTACACTGTAAGCACAGTCTCTAAGGACCTGGGTGCATCCCCTTCTTGGAGAACAATTGGCCAAATCAAGGGGTTTAGCTGAATGCAAGCTTAGCTCCTCCACTGGTAAGAGTTGTTGGGAGGAAACAGGAAGCCTGGATGTCCCTCCTGGACTCTAGGAGCTGCTTTTCAGATGAAATCTATGTCACTGCTGCTCCTGCCTTACCATTGCCCTCTGCTCCCAGCTCACCTCTCCTCACAGAGCAGCTGGTCCTTGCTGCCCCTGGACACAGCCCATCACACCCAGAGTTGCTGCAGAGGTATCACAGGAAGAGCAGCACAGTGACATGGGGATGTGTGGCTGCTGTGGGTAGACTGAGTGCTTCAAGCTGTGCTGGCAAATTCTGGGGCAGTATTACTCTCATTTTATTAACAGAAGATAAAACTATACATTCTGAAACTAATGTAATATTTTCCTTCTGTTCCCCTCCCTTTGAAAATATTTAACATACTAAAAGTGAATATTTCAAAATTTAAAAATAATAGGAAACCAATCCACAAAAGCAATGGTATGCTTCACCTCTGGATTTTTTTTTCATACCGTACAGGGCCGATAGCAAAAGGGAGTCTTTTTTTGCTTGTTCCTTCCTCAACAGTTAAATCTTACAAGGCATCAAGTCTTTCTTAAATTAAAAGATAAAGCAGGCTGTAAAAGAGTGCTAGTTAGCATGCCTGCTCTGTCTTTCAGCACTCTTAATCTATACCAGGATAGAAAATTTGGAGTCCAGTGAATGCTTCAACATCCAAATCTCTTCCACAGCACACAGCTAAAGCAATGCTATTTGAAAAGCAGAACCACCCTAAGGGACCAATTGCAAAATTTTGCAGGGTTCCCCTAAGGATCTACTTCTCCAAGATAAGAATGCACAGGATTACATTTATTGTTCAAAAGCTTCACATCAATCTGGTTTGTGTTCTTTTCTGGTACAAGTTTGCACCTTTGCATTCATCTCTTGTCTTATTTTATTTTTGACTTCTTTTTGTTTCCACTCTGTTTTCCCTGTGGTATTTTTTGAATAGGCAGATGTTCTGCATTAATCTAAACAAAAAGTTTTTTTCCCTGGTTTAATTGTGTATAACCAATGTTTTCCATTTATTTTCTGCTTCAAAACGTATCAGTACTATTTTAAATAACTTAATTTTCCCTAAATATTGATTCCTTGTAATATTTATTTCTTCAGTTCACCTGGCAGCTGCTTTTCATGCACACTTTCATAGAAGCACCGTTTGCAGATTTCTGAGGCACTTACTCTGTGATCTGAAAACTCAGCAGCTAATAAAACAGTCAGTTCTGGATAATGACCACTCCAGAGAGGCCATATGGGGACACTGGGGGCACTGGGGAATTTTTACTTCTTTTGGATTTGAAAGAAATGGAAAAATTGGATAACTAATTCTTTGAAACTGCCTGTGATAAATTAGGTGACGCTCTGGGAGGAGTTGACAACACTGTGTCATTTCCATTGTGATAGTCAGTTTTGAAGTTGAGCACAAATGACAGAAGAAAACCAGGACACCAGTCTCATATGTACTTGGTATGTTTCTGACACATGAATATATGAGTCCGTTGTGAGAGGGGTGAGTTCACATCAGAGAAAGACCATCATTTTTTTACGACCTCCAAAAAGACATAACCACTACTGACGCCAAGTTTTCAGCTGCTTTTGTTTTCTTGAAGTGCTCTCACCTTCATGTGTTTTTCCATGCCACTCCCAATGGAATGATTTCCTTAGCCCAGAACTCCAAGATCCTTCCTTCTTCATTTAGGGTCTGTTTCAAAGCCTGTTTAAGTCAATGGAAAGACTTTCATTGATTTTAGTGGGCTTCGGACCAATCCTCACATTCTTTCTGAATATGTGCTTCCTTCCACGGTGCTTGCAGAAAACAGGGTCAGTTTTACATTGTCCAGAGAAAAAAAAAAGAAAAAAAGAAAAAATACAAAGGGCCCCAGCCCATATGGAGGAATTATCCTGGCACAGATATAACAAATATCTATATCTCAGTAGCTACGTGTAGACACACTCTATATTGGCACAAAATTCACTGTATTCTTTTTTAATTTTTTCCCTCCTTTGTTATTAGTCATTCGGCTATAGTTTATGTTGATTAACCTATCTAGGCAGGAGATTTTAACATATTCTTACCAGACCTTAATTTGCACTTTTTGTTATATTCCATGGCTTTACGTCTTTTGAAGACTGTGATATTTATGCTTCTGAAAAAAAAAGAAAGGAATTTTGAAACCTGAAGAAGAGTGGAGCACTATATCCAAGCACATACAATTCCACACCTGTTCGAAGAGGAAATTAAGGTCTCAGAGTGCCAGTGCAGAGGTGTGGTGTAAGTATAGGGCGAGTTAATAGGAACTATTATGGACAAGCAGGTAGGCAGAATCTGAGCATGATCCTAAGAATTAAAAAACCCTCTGTTGGACACTGGCCTTTGCTTCTGGAGAAGCAATTTGTTAGGCTGCAGTTGGGGTCAAATCTTTGAGTTTTCCCAGTATTGATGATTTGGCCAGAGTTTATGTGGAAGTGGAAACTTGAGGTACCGTCCAACACACTTCAGGAGTGCTGTGTTCTGAGTGAGAGGGAGCTGAACGGCACATTTATTGATTACTAGTGTAACTTCACTATATTAAGACTGCTTTGGACCCAAGTAACACAGCAAATACATTAATTTTTTGGGAACTATCAATTCCCAATAAGCCCAATTGATATCTTGACAGAATTTCTGATCAGGAACTTATGATCGTATAAATAGCATCTTTAGTAATTCACATGTAATGTTTTGACTTTTAACATACTGATCCATCACTATCAAAAATAAATGTTTCTGATCCACTATTTCGTATTTTTGGAAGAGAAATATAGATTTATATTCATGATAGACAGTCATATATTTCCTTTTTATTTTTCCTTCAAGAACTGTAAGTTTTGTATATCAATTTAAAATGAAGATTTGCATATCCATTTAGGTGAAACTATTAATTTCTCAGCATATACTTGAGAAGAGTGATGACTCAAAGGCAGAATCACATAGGGTGTCATTACATACCTGCTCATGAAGGAAATATATAAGCAGTAGTCTATTAGAAAGCTATAAAGAATGGATATAGAGGCTATAATGTGAACCATCTTTGATGACTGCCAGGTATTATCTGTTAATGAACTCTCTCTATAAACAAATACTGAGTCACTAACTTTGATGCTGAAGAAGTGAAGATTATGGAAGAACTTATGCAACAATTAATTTAATTTTGTCTCACGGCAGTGACTCACCACTTCCCCCCACACAGTGGCTTCTAACCCTCCTATTGTTTTATCCTTGCACAGTACATAGCAAAGAAACTTACCACTTAAATGTTTTTGCTTTACGTCTATAGAAAACAATACACTGAGGAAATTGCTCCTGAGATTTCCAAGGGCAAGGAGCCAAGAGACAATTCAAAAGATATTTTGAGGACATTGGTGTTTTGGTTTGAAATAACTTTTTAATGTTGCAAATTAATTTTCTGAATATTTCCACCTCAATGTCATAATTTCATCATAAAGCCTCCCTCTCGCTTTCAGTCGTAAGTGCATGCACTATTTTACATCAATGAGCTTAGAATCTGCTGAACTGCCGGAGTCAAAAGAGTTGCATGTCAGGTTCAAGGAATAAATTGGGAAAAAAAATTATCCAGAACAACAGGAAACGTGCTGGAGATTTTCAACGGACTTATATGTCACCTGTTGACATTATAAATCTCAGATACTGGAGGGAGGGTGATAGTCTTTCCTGTGAATGTGGTTTACTTTTCCCAGACAAAATCTTCGGGGGATTCACTTTTCTTCAGTGCCTCTCTTTAGCTCTCATTTTTTCATATTTCACTATACACCTTTTCTCTAAATACTGTAGGCAGAATTATCCTCTTTTAATTCCCCCTGCTTCTTTTTTTTTCAATTAGTTAGCATAATTTCTTTCCTTCCCTTCTTTGTGTTCTTACCTTTGCGCTATAAAATTCTCCACTGTCTAGCCAGCCTCCTCCTCTATAATCAACCAGCTCATCATCCCTCAATAAAATGTCTGAAGTAGCAGTGCTGAAATTCTCCCTTTCATCACCACTTACATCCTTGATGACAAATCTGATTCTTCTTTCACTTTGTGTTACTCTTCTTCAAGTAGCATTGATTCTGTTGACAACAAATCTTGATTGTTTATCCCTTTCTTACAGTCTGCAATATTTCGGATTGCCCTGTAATTCTACAATTTCTTTATTTTCTAACTCATCTAGACATTTTGGTTTCTTCTGCAGCTTGAGTCCTTCTTGTTGTCTGGTTCATAATACTGACTCTATAGACTTACACCCAGAACCTAATTCTGTCAAGATTCACAAATCTTATCTTTTCTGCATATTTTTTTTTTTCCTGTTAGTCATCTTGACAACACATTTTCCATGTTTTGATAATAATAATCTATCGTGCACCTGGATAGTCATGTCTCATCCACTGGTGATGAGACTGGTGACATTCCTTAGACATTCATTCCCCCTCTCCAGCACTGTGCATCCAGCTCTTGTACTCATGCTGAGGCACTGGCACCTTTTTCCCTTGTGCCTGCTGCACATGGTGCTCAGCCTGAGCCATGATGTGCGTTGGGTCAGGACCTCAGTGCCACCACTCTGGGCTGCAGCTGGGGACAAACACAGCTGCTGCAGCAAGGACTCCTACAAGCATTTCCTGCAGGTTTTGGTGTGGCCCTTCACCCATCCCTTGACCACATATGTTATCATAAGTTGAAATGAGATTTAACACAACAAATTTCAATATTTGCAATACAGCTATCTGTGTGTGAGCTGGCTACTCAAGACTTCCTTTATAATCATTGGTGAGAAACAAGCACTTCTCAGGCACAATTATAACGACGTATTTGAGACATCTGCAGCAGGATGAGATGACTCATATCACAGAATTACTTATTTTTCTTCACTGTTTGTAAAGAGATTTGGGGGAATTAACTTTGATATGTAGAACTTTATACATATCCATACCTCATCTGAATTTTATCTTTTTTATTTATGAGTCTTAGAGGCTGGAGGAGATGAGTGTCATTCTGGACAGTTAGAAAGCCAAGAAGGATCTGTCCTAATTTAGACAAGTGACTCCCCTGGGAGCTGAGCCTTTCTGAAAAGGAAAACAGTGCTATGGAGAAGAGGAAGCTTTTCTACATTTCTATGGGATTTGTTTGTTTGTTTGTTTGGGGTTTTGGGTCTCAGTCTGTCCTTTAGATTTCAACATTGCCTAAACTGTATGAAAAAGGAATAAACGCCTTCTTCATAACTTCTTGACATTCAGATTCCAAGGAACTTTGGGAAAAGTCAGAAAATCAGGCTTCAAAATTTCACTCTCTCTCCTGCAGAAAAGATGTGG
>NW_010583617.1:794954-815560 GCF_000705375.1 Tinamus guttatus
AGCATAGCAAAGACTGGGCAAGAGCTGTGTCTAGTGGAGAGAAATAGTGAGTGCTAAAGGATCATATAGCAGGAAGTCTACTAGTGTTCAAGTATTTTCAAAAGGTGTAGAATGCTTACACAGAAAACAAAGTATTCCTTCTTGGTGGCTAGGAGGAATCCACCTGGCATTTTCATTGAACATTCATTCTCCAGAAGTAAAAGATTTGTTTAGAGAGAATAATAAGTTATCTCTATGCTTCTATTACATACTTCGAGACCTGATTTGCAATAAATGCAGTTACAGATGTATATATCACTTTGTTAACTGAAAAACAGAATAGTTAAAACTTCAAGAGTCGTAAAGACAGAGTTGCTGATTTGTATAATATCTAAGTTAAATTCTGACCTTGTTAGTATCAATGACAAAATGCCGATGATTTCAGCTGTGCTAATATTTTACCCTAAATTACTTTGTCATGTGCTAATAGACGATTTCCATCACAGTCAGAAATGAATGCAATCAAAAAAGAATCTAGTTTAATGCTTCAAAAATACCCCTTGATTCAGAATACACTATATTAGAATAAAATCTGTTTGCATACTCCAAGCTCACGAAGATCTCATAAATCCACACACCTTACATTTGGAAAAAAAAATGAATGAATGAAAGGAAAAAGATGTTAGTTAACATAATACAGACCTTTCTGAAAATAAGCAGTTTATTGCAAATATTACAAGCCTTTCTTTATCTACCAGTGTCATAGGCCTGGTCAGATCAGCTGATTCTGGTAAAATGTGGGCCCAGTGGAAGACTGACCTGACAAAACTGCATTCACATGGGTTGTATTAGGCCATCCATTCTTGTGTTGTGGTAAACTATATCTCAGATGAGATGTGTTAGCAAACAGTTAGAAGCAGTAACTTTAAGTCTCTCCGCTATAACCGACCCAAGTGAGTACAATAATAATTTCTTTTTACACAAACAGTTTAGTTTAAAACTGACATTAATGGCAGTTTTAACTAACTCACCTGTGTGACTTTGCTTTGAAAAGGATTAGGAACATGCACACCATCACTTGAGATGCAGTTGAAAAAATGTCTTCTTACTGTTTCTTAGGCAACAGTTACATGCTTCTATCTGAGATGCGGTGGGTGACTTGAGTCAGCTCTTCAGATCCTCATGTCTCTGCTCTAAGGCTTGGCTTGCTCTCTTGCCCTGGATGCAGTGCAGAGACACCTTCTAGATCTCACAGTCCTTTCACTGTTATGACTATGTCAGTTCATGTGAGTGAGATGCCAGTCTTAGCCAACTCTAGAACTTGCTTGTGAAAGCCAGATATGTTGGGGAAGGTGTAAGTCTAACACCATGCAAAAGTATCTGTTTAGATGTCTACTTAGAAAAAGTTAATGTCTAATAAAAAAAAAAAAAAACAAAGAATGGAAATTGATTAAATGAACACAGTTTACTTGTAGAGCCGTTTGGACCAATTATTAGAGGTGACTGAAAAAGAATATTGGGGTTTTTGTATGGACTTTTAAGCTGCTCTTATTTTTCTCTAGTTTTCAAAATCCATTAATATTCAAACTAAGAATTAAAAACCTGTGATTTTCAAATATTCCTGTATTATAAGATTAGATCTGGGCAAAACAGGTTATTTGCAAAAGCTTTTATTAAGGAATGTTGAGAACATCATTATATATTCAGAAATTCATGAGTCAGTCTTACCTCTGTATACTGGCAAGTAATGATAAAAGAATAATTTGGGAGGACAATGTGACATATTTTTAATCAGGTATTTTTCTACCTGTGATAAAGACTAAATTGTTGTTAGCTGTAAAATTAGTGTGCAGTGTCAGAATATTGCATAAAGAAAATTTGATTTGCTTTCTTTGGCATCTCTTTTCTCATACATTCTTAGTATATTAATTAGAGATTGGACTGTCATTTTCAGTTACAAATGAAACAAACACCCAGATTAAAGCCAGATCTTCAAAGTGGCACATTTCCAGCAGTATTTAGCTTTAAGACCAAGATTCAGAAAAATTCTAGCACATGGCAGCTTTAAGCAGGGAGTCAAATGCTTTATTGAAGTCATGAATTGCTGGAGACTAGAAATTTGTTGCTTTAAACACGTTTATGGGCTCTGTGAAAAGCAAAAGCACTTATGACACAAGTTTCAGGAGTTCTCACCAGAAAGGGACTTTTATAATGCTTATATTCACTGACTTTTGACTTTCTGATTATTTGATTTTTGTAAGGATGATTGCATACCAACATTTTTATCACACGTGATCTTAAAGTATGTCCTGTTTCTATACCCCTTCTCTCATAGTAGTATTGCACTGATTTCCAGTAAGTCTTTTCTGAGGAGACCTTATGAATCCAGAGCAGAAGACCTGGACTGCTTTGCAGAGAGCATGGCATCCGCAGTATCATGTGGGATGCCTGAACGTGCACACACTGCCCCAGGAGGGAAAGGGGCAGATGTCTCCTGCAACGGCTGTCGGAGATGCGGCCAGCTGGGTAGTCTGCTCAGCTCCCTGGCCAGGGAGCACCAGTGTGCTAATTACTCATTCATGGCAAGGAATTTGCACTGGGAAAGGGGATACAGTTTGCAGCGGATTAGATCATCTGAAAATTCAGTGACTTTTTTGCAGGAGACAATGCAGAAAGTGATGTTTGATCAGACCTCTGGGTTTCATAGCATTCCCTCTTTTAAGAATCATGCATATACTAGATTTTATGTATATTTTATACATACACACACATATATGTGTATGTATCCATGGCCAGATTCCCAAGTGGTATAATCCCATAGGGATTATAGTAGCCCCATAGTAGCTCTGTAGTACCCATATGTGAATTTCTGTTACGGGCAATTCACCTGGATTCAGCAAAGCATATCATAGTATATCCAGTGCCAAGTTACCTCTTAGAAGAGGTTGATACTTAAGCATAATTTTAGATTCACAACTCATTATTTTTGGATTAGTAATTCTGAGTTTTAGGCCAAATCCACAGGCAGTTATTTATGACAGTCACATGTACTAATATACAGATTGCAAACAGTCTTGTTGATGTCAATAAATCTAGCAACCAGTTCAGTGTAAAGCTACCGGTAGTGTTCAGATAGGCCTTAACAGAATTCCTTTTTTATTACATTAAATGAAACAGTCCCGTGTATTTTGGTTGCAGTATGATTTGCTTCCTTTGGGGAAAAGGCAGCACATTTTGCAGCCACCTCCCAAGTCAAGTCTGTAGGTGCCAGTTTGCATCTATGTTGCTAGATTCTCATATGGACACCGACACAGCATGCTGCTTGGTACCAGATGGCATTAGGTGCATGTTCGGCCTGGCACTGGAGATATGTCCTAAGCAAATCTTACCTAAATTGCTGCCAAAAGAACTATTCTGTCTCTAATACTGGGGTATCATGCCCTCTTGTCTTCTTTGGCTTATCCTTCATCTCTCAGTCTCTGATGGACTATTGGCTCCAGTGCCAGCCAGACAAATTTTCATCAATTGGAGCTTGTTCCTCACCTCCACGCACACACCCTAGACATGACATTTAGCACCGTCATGCCTAATAACTATGCTGCACTGCACCACTGAGAACAACTTCTAAAGGCAGTGGCTTTTCTTTGCTATCTTTCTTGCTACAAAGGCAATGGCTATAAAGTGCCAGGTGAAACTCCCTGGGGAGAGAAGAGGAACCCCAGCCTTTCTGTCAAGGGCTTTAGCTCTCCTTGGTCTTCATCCTCATGCCGGCGTGGGCTCGCAACCCTCTGCTATTACCCACAGCTCCAGGCGCTTTCCCTAAAAGTATACACACCTCTGTGTAGCTTTCTAGTTTAAGGAAGTGCTTATTTTTCATGTTGTCTTTTGTAGATCCCATTCCTGTCTGTGAGTCTCATCAGCCCTGGCAGGTGTGTAATATGGCTTTCTGTTGTTCTGCTGTAGAGCAAAAAGGTGAGTGAATGAAATTCTGTTTCTGAAGGGTTCTTGTTCTTAGCTCTCGTGTGCAAATGCTGCCACCTCCTTCTTAATTCCACAACTTCTGCCTCAGGGAATTTATTTTGGACTCTTCTGCCCTTTTTGCCATAGAGCTCACTGTTTCCAAACAAAACAACCTCCCTTCATGACCTCTTCAGTCAGGACATTTGCTTTCTTCTGAGGAATAATGTTACTTTTGCTTGATAACTTGTCTGTCGCTCTGGTTCATGCTGAGTCTGTCTGGTGTGCCCAGCGTGTTGCCAGCACCCTTTGAAGAGCAATTACAGTCAGAAAGAGTTAGTGGCATTTATGTGCTAGGAAGTTAAGACTTTAATGGACCAGGACAATTACTCTAAGCCATACCAGCCCTACAGTTTGAGTCAGGGGAAGTTTTAAAATGTATGTGTTCAACTAGTGCAGTACTGTGTTAGTCACAAGTATATGCCTGAGTATTTGCGTGTCCTGTTAATAGCCTTAAATAACCTAACACCCAATCCATGACTTGTTAACAACTTCCTTGGAATAATAAGGGATGAATAAATCACTGTGTTTGGGTAATCATGCCATTAACCTTGAAAAGAATAAGAAAACAGAAGGCAGAGCAAGAGCCATAGGAAGTCCCCAAAGGCTTTGCTACTTGAGAAGGTGACGCCAATATAACTCAAGGTGTGAATTTATACAGTGAAATTAAAGTAGTGCAGAAGGCTACGTCCTTTTCCACACCTTACTGCAGAAGAACAGCAAGATTTGTTTTGATTTACTTCAAATCATTTAGCCACAGATTGAACTGAATCAAAGTTAAGGTAGCTGTAATTTGAGGTAAGAGAATGAATGAAGAGCATTGTGTGAGGGGAAAGGCCAATTTAAGCTACACTGGACCAGTCTTTCCTTTTTTTTTTTCTTTTTTTTTTTTTTTTTTGGTCAATGAGGGTTTAGTGAAGGCTAGTGAAGACATACATGATGACTAAGCTGAAGTCACAACAAGTTGCTTATTTATAGACCTTTTCCTTTTAATTTGTGTATTCATAATGCTGTTAGCAAGAAGAAAAGATCAAAGGGCAAATAATAGCACTTAGTTAAGTGGCAGCTAGCCACTTAAGCGGAAGGGGCTGGAGGAAGGCGGGAGTAGGGGGAACGGAGGGGGTAGGAAGAAAGCCTTTCATCAGTGATGGGGTCACCTGGGCTCCTTTCTGCTCCCTGGCTCCCTCACAGGTTGGAGAGATGGTTCCAAGTCTTGGCAAAGAGCCATGGAGTCTCTTGCTGAAGTCTTCAGGAACTCCTGTAAAGACACTAAGATTAATTTCTAGGTGACCTTAGCTATAGGACTGTGTAGAGGCTACCCTGCTGTGGCTATTTGTTTATTCGGTTTGCACTGAAGTTTTTCTAATTTGCTGTCACTGTTGTTGGTGCTCATAGTCTGCTTGTTCCAGACATGTCCCGGACCCTTTTGTACTCTTTGAAGATTAGCAGGTTCTTTGCATAGTTCAACTATCTAGTTCCCCGAGCACATCAAAAGCTATTTTTTTTTTGGTTTGGGACAGGCGCTGATCGTGTTTCACCCTCTACAGCAGAAAGTCAGTTAAAGTTCATGGGCTTATGCTAACAGCACTGCTAACTAGGCCTAACTCATGCTAACTGATAAGGCAGCTGCCACCAGATTTCATTTTATATTTCATATTTATAAAGCAATTTCTATTTTGGTTTTGCAGGATGTGTCTATACTTGTAAAGTAATGTGTAAAAGTTTTCAGAGCTAATCAAAATACCCTCACTGCATTGTTCTTCTCTGACTTCATTTGGTGGTAGCTAAGTCTGAGGGCACATCATTGTGGCTTAAATGGATCAATACATACGAGCGACTTGAGTGGTCAGAAGTTTATTCTTTTTTTCTCTTATTCACCTGCTTAAGAGCCTTTAAAGAAGGTATTTCTTCCTGTATTAGGAGTTTGTTTCCTATCAAATGGTGAAAGTCCATTGAATTAAGTTCTATGTTGTGACATATTGAGAGGGAGGGAGAAAATCCTACCACTCTTACAGCTCTAAAATATCACAGTGAGTTTTAAAAGATTAGAGATGAAAGGAGTCTCCCCTCAGCTGCAAACTCCCATGACCTGTAGTTTTTTCCCCACCTCTTGCCCTCCTCTGGGAAATCAGTGTTAAAAACCTTTGGAGATGGAAACTTTACTAATTTGATCCTTCCTTCTGCTGACAGATGACTCTGGATAGAATTTTCCCTCAGCAGGGAGTTCAGCAGCAGCTGAATGGAGGCTCTTTTCTGCATGTGAATATGTGGAAAGGGGGATGATTTGCACCCTGCTTAGGAGTGCAACAGAATTGGAAAAAAGCTTCCAGCAACACCTGTGCATCCCCAGCATGGGTATTTCCACAGCTTCTTTTCCTCTTCCTGCAGAGCTCCTGATCCCTGAGAATGAGTTTCTGACTCTTTTTGAGAAGGAATTTCTGCAGCAGACGAAATTCCTAGTGTGATACTTAGGCAGTTTTCTTCCCCTCTGTTTACACTCTCTAGGTAACATGAAATAAGAAGCTCATATCTTTAATCTTTTGAGATCCTTGAAGGCAAAATCATTAGAAATCAGAAGTGTCAAGAAGAAAGATGCCACTGCACTCTGCAGAGGCAGGGTATCTACTGGCGCCAAGAGGCTGCTTGAGCAACAGCTGAAAAGAAGCCCCACAGCATCGATAATCAAATATTGCAAGTGATCAAGTATTCTCTGTATTATTGGAGCATTTTACTAGATTGTTAAAAAGTTAGGAGAGAAGCAGTATTTATACTGCCAGTAGTTGAAAAAGGCTGGACTACTGTGGTGAGGTTTGTGGGCTATTATGGGATTTTGTGGATTTCCTTTAAAATTGGTCCAGCTGCAACAAAGTAAGTTTAGATTAATAAAATAAATATTATTTGGAATGACCTATACTGCTTTCCAATAATTCTGACTGGTAAGGGCTAGCATAATAGAAAACAATAGAAATCCATATAAAGTAAAATATAGAAAATATCTGCAGATTTTTGTTGGCCATTAGCCTGTTGCAGACTTTCTTTGCATGGAGCTTATCTGAAGGATAAACACAGTTAACCTCGTACAACAAATGCAGCTGTTATCCGTAGGCTCTCACTGCAAGTTCGTGAATTCTCAATAGTTAATGCCTTGTGAATTCTCTTTTTTGGCAGCTGGGGAGGAGATGAGGGAGAGGAACTGACGTTTTCCTTTAAAGCTACTTAACTTTGTACTTAGACTGAGTGATGAAATTTAGGTCTGTTCCAGTGATGTGTTTATGGGTAAGTACGTTACTTAAAGATGGAAGTGATAAAGTAAATACTTTCCTTCACTCAACTGCATTGCTATTAGCTTCACAAACATTCTCATTAAAATCTCCTTTTCCCCCCTCTCTGCTGGTGCTGATACAAATGATCTCTCATCTTTGTACAAAATCATGTAGCTTCTTTGTGCACAGTAATTTAGTCTCTCAGGTCCACACTCAACAGAAACAGAGTAGACCAAATTATCATGCATATAAAATAGAACTTTGTTTGTTTATTTGTTGTTTGCTTTTAATTAAAATACAGAAACAACCTTTGCACGTGTCATTTGTGGAAATCTTGCTTTGTTTAATTAAGAGAAAACTACGAAAAATAAATCTATTGTGTATAAGTTAAGATAAAATAGCTTGTCATAAAGAGAGAAAGGATCAACATGTATTCAAGTATTCTTCAAATCTGGCCTTGCATGGTGAATTGCAATTAGACTCTTTGTTTATAGGAGAGCATAGTGGCTAGAGCTTTCCAAACCATGTGTGAACCGGACTTTTGAAGTCTGAAGAGTAGCAAAACCTTGCCTTGGAATGTCTATACACAGGTCTAGCATACGTGCTCTAGCTCCTCTTTCCTGCCTGCTAGTGAGGATAGATGTTTATGACTCAGCACAGCCAATTCTGTAAGATGACTTGTATGTGCTGGCACCTTTATACACTGTCCTGAATCATCTTAACAAAATAAGGCATCCTAGCAATAAATATATATATTCTGCATATCACTAAGGGCCCGAGTAATGGGACTCTCAGGGATTTCAGTGGGAGTTGACATCAAGAAGGTTTAGTAAGACTAATTAATGAGTAATGGGACTGTCAGGGATTTCAGTGGGAGTTGACATTAGGCTTGAATCAAGAAGGTTTAGTAAGACTAATTAGACTGTGGCTCTCAGAAATTGCTAATCTTTGCTATTTGAATATAAGGTGAAGGTACTGTATAGGGCTTGAAGGAGAAAATGATCACAGGCTTCCAGTGTTTGAGTGGTTGTACCTTGGAATATACTTGGAAATGATTTTTAGGGAGTCCCTGGAGTCTGTAGCAGGCCACAGCTTGAAATTTTGATTGCATCTAATTAGATTTGTTGATTATTTCTGACCTATGACTTGTTCTTTTCCTATTAGGCATTAGCTATGCATAAATGATTAAAGTGAGGAGACAGTAAACACACCTGGATGGCTAGAGGCTGTTCAGAGCAGATCCAAATCCCTCAAACTGTGCAACTGCATTCCAATAATGCTGTGCAATCTGCTTAGCTGAGGCCATTGTGGGTTTTATCATATTAAGTTTCTCAAAGCTTTATTTGTCTTTTTTGCATAAAAATAAGAACTGGTGTAAGCCCTCTGAGAAATATCCCTCGAAGTCTCAGTTTTAAAGTATGAAAAAATGAGGTAATTTAAAAAGGAAAGAAAAGAAAAATGTTCTTATTTGTCTCAGGGTATTCTCCTTCAAGGAAACATGCCAGCAAACATGATTCTCATTTAATTTCCTTTTTTTTTTTTTTTTTAATTTGAAGCCTCAGCTGTGGGATTTTGTTGTGTATTTATTTACAAATATTTTGTGATTCATTCGGTTAACATTTTGTGAAAAGGCAGATGTAGATTGAGATCAACAAGACGCTCTACAAATACAAGAATACAAAAATACAAAAATAAAAAATACAAATTTGGCTCAACTGAAAAGCTTAATTAGTTGAAATGGAGGCAAATATATTCAAAATATATTCCAAATAAAAATGGTGAAATAAATGGTGGAAAATGCAAAGATTCCAGTTAGATGTTTTGAAAAGCAATAATTCCCTATTTCACCTAGAAATAACATTTCATTTTGGAATTTGACGTGCTTTATAAGATCTAAAAGTCTTGATTTTTTTTTTAGGCCAATAAAATATTTTGTTCAAGCTAGAATTATTTTTTCTTTTACTGTTTGGTCACCTGAATGTTCTCGTATGAATTCTTCAGAAGCATCTGTTGATTATCTAGTCACTCTGGCAAAATATTGTTTGTGTTTTCCAGCATGATAAGTTGTTCCATCACTGGAACAAGGGAATGAGTAACTGTGACAGACACTGGCCAGTTGAGCCTCCATCAAAGCTCTGACTTTGGTTTTGACCTATTCAATGATCGTCTGCCTTTGCCTCATCACTGCCCATGATATTGTGCTGGAGGCAGCAGGGAGAAGGGGCAGTCAGGGTCTCGGTGGTGGCTGAGAAATAGTGTCTAGACACAGCCCTTGTTCAGAAAGGCTGTGCAAAGTGACGGTTTCTAATGCTGAGCTGTGGCATTTGGGGGTACTGAGGAACAACTTGAACAAATTTTCACTTTCCAAAGCTGCTGGCTCTTGTGTTAAGTGAAGGGAGCGGCAAGATCTACTGCACTTGCCCTGCCCTCCTGCATAGTTCAGCGGCAGCACCCGTGCACGGCTCCCTGTCTCCCTCCACTACCATTAACTTAATTGCCATGGTGAAACAACGTAGTACACAGGCAGCTGCACGTTTTCTGCCTGTTGGTCATAAGGTTCCCTCTGTAACAGCCCTGCAGGAATGTGAGTATCAAAGGCAAGAGTACTGTGGAGCCTCTCCATGCAGCGTACGTAAACAAGGCGAGCAGCCAAAACTTAACTTCTGCCTGAGTTCCCTTTAATTTTAACATAAACCAAAGCCCCAGGCTCCATTGCTCCATTGCTTGTTTCTTTCTTTCCTTTTTTTCCTTACAAGAGTCCTTGCGACCCCAAAGCAGCCTTCAAGCTCACTTAAGGGCAAAGCTCTTGGGTGCTCTGCACCACAGCTCAAGCTCTATCTTTAGCTCTTAGTAGGATCCAGCAGAAGTCTGGCATCTCTCCAAAGTGACTTACATCCTTAATATTATGCTATCAGAAGATTAAAAAAAAAAAACTTGTGGCAAGTTTTTAAGACTGATTTTCTCTATGTTTTGTCACATTGCGGATCTCTGAGCACAGAGGCAGTGGTGAAGGTGTCTTTTTGACAGCCCTTCTGCCTTTGACAACCAATTGTGTGGTTCCATCCCTTGTGAGCTCTGTCCAGAAAATGTAAAAAAGATGACGGGCATGTGAGTACACTTGCAGTAGCTTGCATTGCTCAGGCTAGTGGTGGTAAAGAGGAGAAAACAAATGAGGGGTGAAAGACAGCTACTAAAGTTCCCACCAAGGAACAGGAAACACTGGGCAATCACAGAATTCAGGAGCATAACCTGGAGCCCTTTTGAGCCTTACATTACTTTGATCATTCACTTGCTTCAGTTCCTTCTATTAAAAAAAAAGCAAAAAAAAAAATAGTTTTCATTTGCCCCTTCCAACCCTCTTGCCTATGACATGAGACCAAGCCATACGCTTGAGTGCATTGATGATTTTTTTTTCCATTTCAAAACAATTTTTTCTCAAAGTGACAAAGTAGCAAATTTCTAACTTAATTTTCTAACTTAATTTTCTGAAGTCTCCCCATATATTTCAAAAGACGCCACTGGAATCACAAACTGTCAGATGTATTATATAGACAAATGTGTTCTTTGCTACAGGAGCTTTATTTTTCCCCTTCAGCATGCCTTTATCGTTTATTTTTCCAAATTCATTGTGTAGGGATGATTGTCAGAATGTGCTGACTAACAGCAATACCTAATGGATGCACCGTGTATGCCAGCAGTTCTAAATTTGAAATGATTTCCAGCTGTCTTTTCTGGAATATGAACAGTACCTGCTTTTCTTCTCTATATACTGTATTTCAGACTCTTCCCTTAGCAGCCCAAATGCACTCCTTAAGAAACTGGATGAACAGTAAATCTTCAAATTCACTTCTACATGGCTTAGTTAAGTAAAAACTTTATATAATTGCTTGGAAATTATTTTCTTAGAATGAATATGAATTGTGAAGAAAATGACTCTGCCCAAAGTCCACTTGTTCAAAGGTCCATGTTGAGTCCATATCTCTTAATATGTTGATAGTTGACAAACACATTAAAAGAAGAAGAAAAAACTTTTAAATGATCCAAGAATCTAGTCAAATCAACAGAACAGTGCTCTGAATCTGAGCATTTTTTTCCATGAAGAAACTCAATTTTCTCAGCATGACAGGCCAAGTGAAAAATCAGGTTTCTTTTGGTCACTTTCTAAAGTGGGAATAAACAACAACAATAACAAAAATATCTAGAAAGCAAATACTCCTCCAACGATCCTTTAATATAGTAGACTTTGTCTTCTTTGTCTGTAAATTGAGTGCTTGGTAGCAGGTTCTTTGGGTGATTTATAGCTAAATTAGGAGGAGAGAATACTGATTGTTCTATTTTGCCATACATAGAGGACAGAGGCAAAGCTGGGGTCTCAAAGAGTTCTACAAAGGCACAAGTGGATCCATGCTGAGATTAAGTAATTATCCAACCTCTATAGCCCATCAGTTGAATTAAATTAGCATGCCATCACCTTCCTTGATTTTTCTTCCTCAAAATTTTTTAAAGTTTTTATAACCATAAATAGCCAGTAATATTTATACATAACCAAAAAATAACTAGGAACATTCTTTGCTTTTTTTTCTGAAAGACTTGCTGGTGTCATGTGTCTACCCTGCGGCCAAGATGATAATTGTGACATGGGAATCAGTGGTGAGGTAGCCATGGCAAGATGGACTTTCACGTGGGCAGCTCCTCTGAATCCATACTTAGGTCTTCAGCAGGTCTGTATAAAATTCTGTGGTAGTGTAGGAAGCTGGAACAGGAAGTGTTTCTGGTAATGTCTATTAGATCCATATCTTCCAAAGCATGTGGTGTGTTTCAGACTCTGTATCAGGATAGATCTGAAGGTTTTGTTTACGCAAAAGGTTGTAGAAGTGGTGCACTGAAATGGAAGCTGGATCAGACACCTGTCCACTCTAGGGAGTTTAAGTAATGAAGTGAAAGCCCTAACACATTAGTCCTAGTACATCCTTCAGTGTTTGCAGCCTTCACTGCTTTCACACAAAATATAACTTTCTAAGCAAATAGCTGTCTGTACACAAGCTGGAGAGAAGGCAGCACTTTTCCAGACTTGGTAGAAACCAGGGAAGGGTTTAGGAAGTTAATAGACACAAATTTAAATCTTACAAAGATGTGAGAGGAGGAAAAAATATTGCCACTGTGCTGTAAAAAAGAACAGGGGAGAGTACAGTAACTGGGCAGAGATTCAGTGTGGCATATCAAGTGGTACTGCATTAAGTGTCACTGAGGTCTATGAGACCCAGAACTACTTTCCCTGTTTCCCAGTTGAGGATGTTCATGTAAATGACAGAGGAAGGGCAGTGTCAGGAAAATCACAACAGGCAATCCAGAGCCTTGCGCCTTCTGGAACATTTGAAACTTAGAAAAATGTTCAGAGAGTGAGCCCCATCTGTGGTGAACCTTTCACTTTTTTCTCAACACTGTAACCTGGGTGCCAAACACTCTGCTATTTGTTTAAAGTTCATTGTCCTTACTGTTTTTGGTATTGCTGCTTCATAAGGATATAGGTGTTCACATGCTGGGTCAGATGAAGTCCATAACACTTACTTTTCTGTCTCCAGCAGAGTTGCTGACACAGTACAAGCACAGGACGGACCAGAAATTCCCATATGGATAGATGAGGAAACAAACTGCTTCTTTCCCACTTTGAAAATCTCATACTGCTCCGTAGGATTAGGACATTATTTTTATCCTGGAAAAATGCATGCTTCTATCATCCTTAAATGTTCTCTTCAATACTGTTAAATATATAAAACACTGGATAGTTAATGAATATACATTTTATTTCAAACAAGAAGCCTCCACTTCTTAGTTCAATAATGCTTATGGTCTTGACGTGGACACATCCCATTGAGATAGGTTCCATGTTTACTGATGCAGCATTTCAACATTTCATTTGAAGAGCAAAATCTACTTGCCCGGCAGTGCAGTACAGCTGTACAGCTGTAACTGAATAAAAGGCATGCAGGACTATCTCAAAACTGGCATTTTTATATTTGCATTGAATGTGTAAATTATGTCACCTTTTATTTTGCTCTCCCAAATGTGCATGTGAAGAAAAGTAATAACTCAATTAGTAGTCTCCTGAAGCAGTATAAATGGATCTCTTTGTTCATAACTATTGTAAGAGATCCATCCTTCTTCAGCAAAGCAGGACTGCCCTCGACTAGTAAGAAAATGTGCTGAATTAAGCACATCTGTGCCAGAAGGGTTTGTCTGCCACAGCTCATCTATTTGTCACACACATCATCCAGTATTTTAGATTATTTTCTAAAAGTGGGAAGACAGACCCACTTTTTCCCTTACCCTACCTCTTCCAAATGTCTTATTTTGATTTCGCCCTCTCTGTGCTCTCTATGGAATTAATCAACACTAGATCTCACTGGAACAAAGGCTGGCTTGGCTCAGGTCACCACCTTCAGAAATCTTGGCTTCAAAGATCTCTGCACCTTATCTAATTACCTGCAGCTAGGTTAGTAGTGCACAAGTGATGTTACTGCTCCACTCTCATCCTCTGCTGTTCAATGCTGGCAATGCGTGATTTCTTTCTTTACTGATGAGATGCCACTTGTGAAACAGATGGGCAGTATATGATCCTAGTAGTATAACTAATTGAATGTTTAAGGTAGTCTTTAAATTAACTGTGGAGGGAGTTTATTTAAATCAAATAAATGCTCAAACACCTCAAAATGTGATGATTCTGCTATGTCAGGTGCTGTCATTAAAGCATATATTCCACCACCACCTGTAGAAAAATGGATTGGGAATATGGAGAACGACAGCTCCTTTAAAACACCCATTACACATCCTGTTATGAGATGTATGCTTTCCCCAAAGTGTAATTTAAAGCACCCTTGAGAGGTCTTTCAAGACTATAGCCTGTATTCCCTTCACTTGGGAAACACATAATAGCTGCATTTTCCTGCAGCTATCTCCAGTATTCTCAGCTAGAAGCTAGAAATTATTTTCATTTCTACCCCTGAGGACAGCTGTCTGTGTGCTGTAAAGATACTTGAATAAATGGTACCTAGGGAGTCAAAATGGCATGAAATGAAGGAAAGAATGACTGAGAACTGGGCCATAGTAAGGACACACTTCTTGTCCTGAAGAGTTCATGGTAAAGACTGTGCCTAACCGGAAAAGAAATAGGTATAAAGCACAAAAAATCAAGTGGAACCCATTTAAAATATAAAACTTCTTGCCTTGTGGTTAAAGACATTTAACACATTCTAATATTTTAAGACTTGGAATCCACAGGGGAACAAAGAGGCTTCCTTTGTTCTCACCGCCAAGGGATTGCTCCCTTCTGCTACCATATTTGTGATGCTTTCAGAAAAGGAAAAGAAAAATCACTAAGCATTTCTCAAGTATTAACAATACCAAAAAAAAAAAAAGCATGTTCAAAAGCATAATTGTTTGCACATTTATGCTCCTGACTTTTGCAGAAAGAGCTTTGGTGAGCGAAGCTATATAAGGACATGATTAGAAACGCCTTAATTGACAGAAACATCCTGCTCTGCAGAGGTGTGGGATGAGCAACATACTGGGTGAAATCTCCCTCAAAAATAACTATTACTTTCTATTTCATGTTATCTTGTTAATCGAAAGCTATTTATAAACGTTAATCATGACTGGAGCTCATGCTGACCTGTGTCTTACAGGCTTTATTTTATTTTAAGTTTTCAATGCTTTCTAAAGCAGTTCAGGGTATTATTTGCCATAAAACAAAACAAAACAAAAAGGGCTATCTAGAAAATGTCAGTGTTACCTGCCTGAGCCAAGCTCCTGAAGATCCTGAAGTCCACGGCACATTGCCAGCCAGACTCTCCAGAGCCCAAGGTTGTAGGCACTCAATAGGTGTATTTTTCAGACTCCACTGTAAGTCCCTAAAGCATTGCTTTCAGTATTGTTATAAACTCCTGCAGGGTGAATTTCAGTATGACAGTAGACTTGCTTGCTTAGTTACTGTCTGTGGATCTCTTAATAGAAGTTCACTGTTACATGAGGAACAGATGAAACATCAGTCACAGATTGAAATCCTTTACTCTGGAAGTCTGTGTGGCTGTCTTGGATCTTACAGGTATGTTAGAGCATGCTTTATCACTAAACAGAATGTAAGAATTAGAAATTGCATTTGCTTATCAATAGTGATTTACATTAATAGAACAGAATTCCTATTGTGATATCGTTAAGGTTATGTGCAGCATTATTAGTCCTTCTCAGCTGCCCTTACTGGCTCATTAGGTTCATCTGTTAGGACACACATGCTCTACAAAATTCTTAGAGCTGCATGTGTGCAGTTGGGATTGTTGCAGTTAGATGATACAACCTGTCAACATGGTTGTGCTGGGCTCTTACTCCTTTTCCAGCCCAATGCATAATCAATTTGTTTCCTTTTCTTCCCATGTCCTGTGAATTCACACTAGATTATCACATGCAGAGAAATGCTTTGTTTCCTTCCCCTCAAGTTCTTTATGTAGCATGTTAATTGCTTATCTTAATTAAAATATGCTTTTAGGTTTTCTCCTTCTTTCTCTTGCTTACAGTCTCTTTAAAACACAGTGGTACAACTCTAAAAACAACTTTATGTTCTAAGAAATGTTTATTCTAGGATCTTTTAAAAGACATACATCCTTCCTCTGAATTTGTATGAACTCTGAAGACTCCAGTCTACAACAGGCACAAAAATAAATGGTTCCCTTGGCAGTTGCCAAGAGAATTACATCCTTCTCTCCCACATATGCACCATTGGTAAGACACAAGAGAAGCTCATCACAGCCCTAATAAAAAGCCTTTCTACTTTCTTTAGTGCTACTTCTGGTAACTCTGTCCCCTTTCATGGCTCCCTTGAACATCTCAGGCTGCAGAGAGATGTCACTACACAGGGGTTAGCTCCATTTCCATCATGCCCCAAAAGTGAGACTTGACAGAGTATGAAAAACAACAACAACAAAAAAAAAAAAACAGGTTTTCTTCAACGTTCTGAAAGACTAGATACTCTCTGGAAAGACACACTGAAAGAATTGCCTAAGATTTAGGAGTGAGGTGCATTTTTTGGGTGACTTAACAGGGAGGAGAGGAGAGCCAGCTGCCTAATAAACTGTGGCACCAATGCTGATTTTTGCTTTGGAGCCAATGTCATCCTTTCAAAAGCATCCCTGAGAATAGAAGCCTTCTGGTTTTCAATGACAATTGCACTAGTGAGAGTTGGGATTTAAAAATGTATTTAGGGACTTGAAAGTGCAAATGAGATTGCGCCAAATGAGATTGAGACAAAGAACCTGTCCACAAATCTGTGTGCCTCCAAGTGTTTAAACCACCTTTGAAAATGAGAACAGAGATGCTTTTGAAAATATCATCTTTTTGTTCAAACACACCTTCCGTGAACACAATGCTACTCCAGGTGAGTTTAGGTGCCTGGTTTCACCACATTTAGATTAAACCACTGATTCTTTATGCACTTTTATAGAGCTAAGCTGAAGTACATTGTAGGGTTTATCACAGCTCCATCTCGCTGCTGGCCTCCTGTACATATAACCCACTTTATTCCAGCTTTCACAGTTGAGAGGCTACATGAAGGGTTGGATCAGGAAAATGATCCGGTTGGGGGAAAAAAAAAGAGAAAAAAAAAAGAAAAGAAAAGATGTGTTTTCAGTTACATACCATCCCGTTCTGAGACGTGTTGTGGCTGCAGGGATGCAAAGAAGGGTCTGAATTAGCAGCCACAGTGATTTGGCAGGACAAATACACTTGGAAGTAGTGCAGCTTTCTGCTTGACTCAAGTACCCATGGGAAACCAGGCATTAGGTATGCACGACTGCGTATCTGCAGTATTCTTTGGTCATCAGACTGGGAGCTGGATGGAGTATACTGAAGGTCCTGTTCTAATTCACACACTCAGATCTCCTTCCTGTGGCAATGGAGACAGGGGGAGTAACTCACACTCTCAGTTTTCGCTCTGGAATGGGATCAAGATATGCCCAGTGGTACATATTTAGACCTATAAGCTCTTGTTTTCTCTGTTTGGTAGAGCTTTTTGTGGGGTTTGGCTGCTCAAGATACTCTGGAGATCATCTATACAAGGTTGGACTTCCTTACTGGGGAAACCAGAAAGGGTTAAATAGAATCTTGCCAATTAATTATTTTAATTAATTTATCAATTTGATATTTGAACATATCAGCATAGAGAGGTAAGTAGGTATATTTCTTAGTCATAGTCAAACTTGGCACACTGGAAGTCTGTGGGATGGGCCTCACCTCCCACGCACCTGCAGGCACCCCCTGGCTCATATACAGAGCCTCCCTTATCATGTCTGTACTCCTCACTGCGAAGATCCCTAATAGTCCTGTGGCTCCAACCAAGGCTTCTATGGCTGGTTAAGTTAATACACCCTAGGGAGGGATGATGATGAATTTGCACCTTTCTCTATATTAAGACCCTCTGTGGTGGATTTACCGGCAGAGGGGCAAAGAGGATGACCTGATGTGGTATGAGTCGTCCTGTGCCATGAGGTGAATTTGTGGCTTCCCAGCTGCACAGCCTTTCCATTCAGACTGGGGTTGTCACTGCCCTTCGAGCAAGCCAGGAATCATAATTTATGGGCTGCCTTAATTAGCACTTGGCTGTCAGAGTGGCCCGTCAGTGAATGGACATCTTCAGGGTGCTGTAGGGCCAGCTGCGTTGCTCCTGAAGTTGCAGGAGACACATGCCAGGAGACACTTGGGGCAGCTTATTTGGGGCAGCCTCAGCTAATGTGAGAGGGGCAACTGTGAGGTGCAGATGCTTCACTCAGGAAGAAAAACCTTTTGTACTTCTCCACCCATGCTGATGAGCATGGAACTTTTGACTCTAGTTCTAGTGGTGATTTTGACAGAAGAACATTTTTAGGTGACTGAACTGGCTGGTTTTTGCTCACAAACTGGAATGGGAGCCTGTGTGTGCCATAGTTTCTAAAAAGGGGCCCAGTGCATATTCAAGCTGCAGTACAGAGTAAATACAAACACTTGAAGAGCCTTAACAGTGGCTTGCCTGTGGAGGTACTGGGAACTAGCAGCAATATAAATGAGCGACCGGTCCAGGTTGGCTTGGCTGTACGCGCTGCCCACAAGTAAACTGTGTCTTTCATAGGAATGTTCTCATTAAATCAAAATGATCACAGAACCCCAAATAGCCATAGTATTGCCTCACTTCTAGGCCCAGAATCACTGTAGTCTCTTTTGACCTCCTAATTTTCACAGTTTTTGATACGAAAGGCTACACAAGATAACTAGTTAACCCTTGAGGTGTTCACTTTGCTTTTTATTATTCTGTCTTGACTGGCCTGTCACACAATTACGCTTATGCTGCTTGTCTGGTACTCCCCCTGTCTGATCATAAGGGTACTCCCCCTTATTACCTCACTACCAAAAATGTCAGAATTGCTGTTGGTTTCTATACTTAGACTACTTTACATGCCTGCACTACTGTTCTAAAAGGTGGAAGCAGCTAAAGGGCTCTGTATAGTCATTGTCTGACCTTCCTGAAATGCTGCATCCCTTGGAAATTCTGGTTTGTGCTATTTGCTGAGACAGTGTATTATACTATATATTCATTGTATTCACCGTAGTATGCAAGTATACATTGAACTATTTGAACTGTATCACACAGAGCTGTGTGGTGTGTCATTGCACAATGGAATAGAACCCCTATTTTGAATTAGCTTGAATCTTATTCATTGTGTAAATCCTGTGAGCAACTACTTTCTTAAACATCTTCACAAGATGCTTTTGAGCTTACTGAGCTTTTCTTTCTTTCTTTCTTTCTTTCTTTCTTTTCCTTCAAGATGTTAAATGAAAATAAAAATCTCCCAAGTGTAATCCACAGAGTGCAGGCACAAGCTTAAGGCTCAAACCCTAGCTGTTCAGTGGAGGAAGCATATTTCATTTTTCTCCTGAGGAATGACTCTGTATTTAGGAAGAATATGCTGGATTTATTTAGTTACTATTTGAGTTCAGATTCATAGCTCCACTCTCCTCTCTCCTTCCCTCAAAAACAAATTATATTAAATAGACTGAGAAAACACTCTGTCTCAGAGCCAGGCATTTATTTACTCAGTGGGAGTTAATGAAGTTCCAGTTGATGGAGCCCCACATGGAGGACATAGTCTCTCACTGCTCACAGCACTGCAGCTTCTCACTTTGTGCATATGCTTTGACCCCCTGAGCTGCATTCTTGCAAAGACTGGTACAGGCAAGCTTGTGCTCATTTGTAGCTAGCTACATTGGTTGAGCTTTACAAGTGAAAGATCAATATCGGCCAGCCCGAGATCAATTGCAAAGTGACTACACACATACACACACACACAAAAAAAAAAAAAAAAAAAGATAAATAAATAAAAAAAGACACCCTAATTTAATTAACTTTAAGAATTGCACTTTTAGTTACACTCTATGTGTAAGCCAAAAATCTAGTGAACAAAACTGCAAAGAATTTGGTGACTACATTTTCAATTCCATGATTCCAGTACCGGGAAAATCTCAGCAAACACAGCAAAAGCTTTCACTGGTGAATATCAAAGGCTGCATTTTTAGGACCCTATCTGTATAAAACTGCAACAGGCACCATCCTAATCCCTGGAAGTTGTGGAGAAGATGTGTGTGTGAAGGGCAATGTAGATGTACAGCTACATTTGTTCAGCTGTTCAACAGCCACGTAAGCTTGGGCATATGTATCTTCTAGGGTACACCATAAGTTTTGGTGAGGGAAGGAGATTGCTGAAATTTGTGGGCATCTTGAATTTGAGTTTCTGCCCCAAATTCAGGGAGAACCATCCATCACTCTTTGCTCAACACATGTGGAAGAATTGCTTGAAAGGGAGAACTTAGAGAAAAACTAGGGCCTAACAGAAGTTTTGTCATTAGAGAAGCTTGCTTGGGTGACACACAGCTGCCATTTCCAGGATGGCTGGTATGCACGGACTCTGCTCCTCCACGGTTCCCTGGGCTGCACAACCTGCCCTCCTCGCAGCTGCAAAGGGGAGTAACGGAGGATGGAGCGGGGTGAAGACACTGCGGCCAAACTCTGTTGCACTCCCTGTGCTGGGCCGCTGATAAGTCGCACAGTAGCTGCCCAATGGGAGATATACAATAACATGACTGGTGCTGAGTCAGCAAGGGTGGCAAATCACTCATTTTGGATGAAGTTTGCTTGAACTTTACTCATTATAAGATCATTATAATGTCAAAACACACCTCTGTCCCAAAAGTTACCTGCCTCCAAGGTATGACCACTCCTCACTGAGCATGCGCTCATATTAAGTATGGCTATAGTCACTCAAGCTCCTGCTG
>NW_010583618.1:0-20888 GCF_000705375.1 Tinamus guttatus
TTTTTTTTTTCCTCAAAAAAAAAAAAAGTGTAATTGTCAGATAGGTTGTATTTGCATGAAACGCTGTATTTATGCACGAAGTTCTAAAGTGCATGGTCATTTGGTTACCAGAAGTATTCATTGAATGTTTTGATGTCCCTTAACCTTTTGTTGCAAAGAATTAGACCTATTCTACTGTCTACTGACCTTGTTTCACGTGTTGGGGGGGGGCGGGTTTGTTTGTTTTTGTTTTTTGTTTTTTTGTCTGTTCATTCTCTTGGACATTATTTTCCTAAGCACATTCAGTAATAGATGCATATTTCTCCTCTGCAGCCTCACTTCAAATTTCTACCTTGATCAGCAAGTTACCTTTTTTGTGGAGTCAGAGAGGCACATGCAATGTTTTGCAGCCCCATTGGAGCATAGTCAGTTGTCAAACAAGTGACTTGTGTTTTGTGCCACAAAACAGGACTGGTTCTTCTTGATCGTGAGGTTGTACACTTTTTTTTCTGTTTCTTCTGGCTGCAGTCATTAGTTCATAATTCCTTTTCACAAATGGATAACACCTATTCAGTTTGCTGCTAAGCTGCTTGTACACACTCGGGCAGTTCATCCAGAAAGGTGATAGTAACTTTCCATTTTTAACTTTCTTGTGAATCAGACAATACTGGTCTGAGGCAAAATGTCCAAAGATTATGCCCCAAAAAAGGCAAAAAAAGTCCAAAAATAAAAAAGTATTTATAAGCCTAGTATTTTGGCAGAAAATGACTAAATATCTTAATTCTGATACTTTGAATCTCAAATACTTCTTTGCTGATAATCTTACAGAAAAGAGAGATTAAAGAATAAGAAGGAAATTTTAGGAGTAGTAAAGATAGCAGAAGGCCAGGAAGAGTTGTAGGGCCTTAGGTGAAATACAGCTACTGTGCAAGGAAAGGTCAATGACTAAAGAATATGCATCTTATGTAGGATAGACATATCTGTGGCTACTTAACAGACACAAACCCCTCTTCTGTTGGCAGCGAAAACAGGGCAACTACTCATATAATATCTACTTTTCCTTCAAGAGAAATGGTATTTTTCAGATACCACACTATTATACTATACACTATAATGTATTTCAGATAGCATGTTTTGAAATTCAGTCTTTCTACTGACTTTGGTCAATTGTCTCAGCTTTTTGCTGAAGGCAATTCTGATGAAATACAGATTCCAACAACATCATGGATTAACGCATTTGTTTTGTAATCAAAACAAAAGAATAAATAGACAGGAAAAGGCTGCTTAATTCTTCAGTTGCAGGAGTCAGTGGTAGTTCTATTTATATATATATAAAAAAAAAGTGTTCTATGAAATAGAACTGTGTGGACCTACTGAAGTTACTTGTTGGGTAAATATCAGGTACAGTGTAATGTTAAGTACTGCTTATAATATGAATTACTCATGTAATCACCTCGGTGATGCATATGATTCTCTCTATATGAGCTGATCCATGGAAACATCCAGTGTTCTGACTCTGCGTCATCCAGAGCGGCTTTTTAAGGTGGTATTTGCTAAGCAGCACTAAGAGGAATCACTTTAAATTGTGCTCTGGGCAGTCACCTGGGAATTGTGGTTTTCCGATTTGGATAGTCTGTTGGTTGCTAAGTTTATTGCTGATTAATTTACTGTGCCTCCTTGGGATGGTAAGTCACTTTTCAGCTTCCTACCAGAGTTGAATTATTTCAGGTGACTGTAAATGCTATTCACATGATTGAACTTCATCTGCTTGTTTGGTGTAATTATGTGAAAATGCGATCTTGCTTAATATAGGCTTCCCTGGCTTTGACTACTCATGGCATTGTGTCTGTAAAATGAAGATTTATCTTTACTTAATTTTTTTAATTAATTCTCCATCACATTCTGAAGATATAGTCTGATGTGGAGATAGATCCTGAATTCTTTAGCACTGACAAGAATGTTCTTTGCTTAGGGTGTGGAATTAAGAAATAACTCCTTTTTGGAAGCTGGGTGATATCATGTTAGTGTAGGTGATTCATCTTAGGGCAATCTTAAGACTCTGGGAGCCACTGTCTGAATGTACAATGAAGAAAAGCCTGGTTTGCACCTCCTTTGTATGGTATAGATGGACTCACCATGTAGCGGAAAGTCCCCAGGAATGCACAGGATCAAGTGCAACAGTTAGCAGGAGATTCAACACAGGCATCTACATGCAGAAGCACCTTTAATACTGATTTTTGTTTGTGTTTTGGTCTTTTTTGTTTTGTTTTGTTTTTTTGTTTGAGCCTTAGGAGACCATGCATTAAGGGTCCTTGATTTATACATAGCCAGTCCTTTAAGCAATCAATTTATAATATTAGTATTTTGGTTACTGAAATGGTAGAAGTGTATGGACATGTATGTTTGTGAGTGTACAAGCCATAAAAATGAAAAACATCTGAGATTCGTACATACAAAATTTAAAGAGCTGTATCAGCTCTTTTAGCCAGTCTCAGCACGAAGCCATGTAGACACCTTCAGATATATCCTTATTGATTTTTGAGTTTGGCTCTGGGGACCAAATGCACAAGGTGCAAGGATTTGGACAGAAAAAGCAAATAAATATCTGTGTATTACTAGATCTGGTTCTAAAGACTTTGATTTAAGCCCGAAATGGTTTCTTTCAAAGCCTTTGGTAGAGTATGAGGCTGAATTTTTGAGGATTGTCTTTTCTGGAGGACATTTGCAGGGGGTATACTGTGAAACTTGTTGATTTGCAGCTATTCATCTGTCAACTAACTACTTGGTATTTTAAATTGGGGACATATGAAGTTTAGGAACAAACAAGACAGATATTGAAAAGGCCACTGAAAAAATATTTCTTACTGGAACTCAGGTGACATTTTATAAGAGTTTTGCTTAGTCCTGGTGTTTGTGAAAGTCTTGTTTTGGATGTTGCCTGAGTGGAAGTCACTTTTTGGAGACTGTACAGTCACGCAATTGCTTGGTGTGCAATGACCTTAAATATTTCATAAGCATTGCTTTTCAACATTAGTTGTCAAGGCTTAGGAATACTGTGTCAATTTTTGCTAGCAGGCGATCTGAAACTGAATGTCACACAGTTCTTTACTGTGTTACAAAATGGGTGCTTAGGGGTAGCTTCCTTCTGAGATTCAGTGAAAGGAAACATGCAAAAAGTTATAAAAGGACATGGTGGAAGCATTGCTAGAAAACTAAAACTTCTAAGTATTGACTCAACATTTTTATTAGCTGTCAATGTTTTGCACAAGAACATACAGTAATTTTTATGGTAGTGCCTCAAAAATCTCTTTAATCGCTTTGTAAGATCTAAGTAAACTGTTCTATTCCAGTCAATAAATGCAATTTGTTTGCTTTTGTTTTCCCCTGAGGGTGGTAAAATTTGTTTTTTTGTGGATTGCAATCCATTCCACAAAATCTAGTACCTCCTTTTAACAAACATCCACCTCAGTGAAAGAAATAGCACTGCTAAGATACATTCAAGCTCCTGTTTTGATAGCACATTTTAGTAATAAACTATACTAAAATCAATTATTCAGATTCTGACACAGCCTAGTAATACTGTATATTATATTTTATGTGGTATTTCAGAAGAAAAATAGCATAAACTTGTAGATGTCTAATTAAGGAAAACATCCATGAAAATGCAAGTGGATATAGCTAGCTGTTACTCAATGACGCGATTTGATTTAATTATTTATTTTAAGGTCACAATCTTTTTAAATACTCGTGAATATCCTTGCTTTTTGTTTTGTTACTGTTAGCTTTGTATTTAGCTCAGAATCAGAGTGTTCTATGAAATTACTTCAATTCTGCAGAGATTAGTTCCCTTTGAAGCCGCTAAGTGAGATAGAAATATCCCTCTTGAGGCCGATTGATGCAAGCTGATGTTATTTTCAGCTTACTGTATTTCCCCCAGCAATGGAGCTGTTCTTTGTCATGCTGATATATATAATGTATTTAAATGTTCCTACTGTAGAGAGACTTGGACAAATGAATATCTGTGTAAGACATATTTAGAATTTTTAATTTTTTTCAGCTTGTTAATGTAAGCTTGATTTATTTTTATACTCCTCTAACAAACAACTGAAACACTTAAAAGCTCAGAACTAATAGTAATTTGATTATTAATAATTTTGCATGCATCCTGAAGTGATAAGCTGTGACTAAGTACAGCAAGCTTTCATGTCTGGGAGGATTGTCTATATTTAGAGACCATTGGCAAAATCTACTTCCAGTTCTCACTATTGCAGTGTACTGCTCTTTTGTTTAGAAAAGGGACTGCTGTGTATTAAAGGGCAAATTGGGAGTGCATTCTGTCTCACAAATTGACTGATATAGGTTTATTCAAGAATAAATCAAAAACAGGAGGAAAAAAAAAGACTGCTAAGTGGTGTATTTTTAGCATGTGTTACTGATGTGATTACTAAAATTTTTAAGGAAGCAGGTGTAAAAATGGTCAGCCTTTATTGGATTTTTTTTTCCTTATTTCCTAGCAAAAGATTAAAAAAAAAAAAAAAACTAGCTTTTGAAGATGAATTATCCTCCCCAAGCAAGATAAAAACAAGCATTCAGGTTGATTATAGATTCTTATCTGTGCTGTGCTAGGCAGACTGGAACATAAGCACTCAACCAACAGTACACAAATCGTGGGTAAAATATAAGAGAGATTCACCTCATTCTAATTGAATGTGCAGTAAAACAGCTAACCTTCTGTTGTTGGCTTTAGGTCTATTTTTGTTGGCTTCTCTGCTGATGTTAGCATGTATTACTCCACATTTATGTTTTCTTTATTAACCAGGAAACGTGGTTAGGTATCTATTGCAGCTTTTATGGGGGTGATACATTTTAAAGAAATAAATACTGCCAAATAACAAAAATCAGTCTGTATGTAGACAGAACCTTCTTTCTCCAATTGAATGCAAATATTTCAATACAAAACACTGTTAAATGCTAAAAATTTAGACAGTTTAAACAAAATAAATAAATCCAGAACTGAGATACTGGAGCAAAACAAGTGAGATTTTAAAGAAAGAGCTATCCCCTAGTGCTTACATGCCTATTTTATTAGTTTTAAACTTTTGCAGCTTGAGTGAGCTGCGCTGAATGAATGAATGATTGGAAAAGTTATCCTTGAAAAACTAATGAAAAAGAAATGAGGTCATATTAAAAAAAAAAAAACAAAACAACTTCTGTCTCTAAATGCTGTCCTTTACTGTGTTCATGGGTGAATTCATCTTGTGATTCTCGCTATATTTCAGTCCTGCACCTAACTGCATCTGACTCCTTATACTGATAAATTTTTTTGCATTATGATTTAGGTATTCTGCAAAATGGAATAGTTGTCCTCCTGTTACTCAGGAGCTCATTCAGCTAAATCAGGTTTATACACCAGTGAATGTGTGAAATATCATTTGTTATTTAGGTTACATATCCACTTATAATAATGTTGGCATGGCAGGGATACATTCCAGTTATTTCTTATGATACCTATATTTTGGGAGGATTATTCCTTTGCTGATTTTCCATGACAGTTCTTAAAATTACTACTGATATCCCAAACCAGTCAAGCCAGCTTCAAGCAACACAGATAGCTTAGTATGATACTCATAACAATGCAATTTTTGAAACATATTATCATTGATAATTCATTGCTGCATATTTCTGCAATATTTTGCATGGCTAACATTGCAGTTTTGTTTTTTCCTTGGCAATAATAGCTAGAGACATTTTCACTGAGAGCTAATTTTTTTTTCCCTCTCTATGGCTGCACTTAATCTATTTCTGCTCCTCTGTACCATGCAAGCCTAAATGCTGATGCTCACTGAGTCTTTTTAGCTGCCTTACCTCCTCTACATTGCTGATTAGCTGTGAGATGGCCTGTTGCACGAAATGGAAATGTGATATAACTTGGCATTTTAGTCCCTTCTATTAACTTGCAAATTTCTTAAACCAGAATTTGTCATGCGAGACTGTTACTGAAACTATTGAATGTTGGGCTTAAGATCCCCAGTTATATAGTAGGTCATCACTTTAAGAAAATAACTACTAGTCCATTCAAGAGGCATCTGTTCATGTTTATATTTCTGCCAAATGATATTTTTATTCTGGAAAATAAGATTTCCAGACTTCTATAGCCTAATGCGGCTCATTGGGGTCATTCTTATGCTTGGAAGGGATGATCCTTGAAAATCAACCAGGTCTCCTGGCTCACTAGCAGAATGGCTGGTAGGCAAGATGAGGAGGAATCACATTGTAGGAGACTGAGCCATGGAAGGTGTGGAACTCTGGCTGAAGATGGTTGATGACCCAGCTGAGGGCATATGACTCAGAATTAGAGGACAAACCAACATGGGTGGTGATTTGTTACATGTCTGCTACCAACAGCCTAATTAGGAAGATAATGATGATTAGGCCACCTTCAGAGAGCTAGAAGAAACCTCATGTTACAGGCCCTGCTCCTGCTGAAGGGACAATACAACAGAGCACAAGCATGAGGCTTCAGAGTATGTTGATGATAACATCCTGGTACTGGAATGCTGACAAGGAGATGTACTGCTAGATGTCACACTTACAAACAAGGAAAAAGGGATCAGGAATATGAAAACTGAGGCCAGTCTTGGCTGTGGTGACCATGAGAAGTAGGATTTCAGGACCCTGAGAGGAGGGAATGAAGCAAATAGCAGCCCTAGATTTCAGGCAAGAATACCTTGATCTGTTGTGGAATCTGCTTGGAAGAACCCTGTGGGAGGCAGTCCTGCAGAACAGAAGATCCATGTCTTTAAGCAATCTGGCGCTCCAATTGTGTCTCTCACAAGTGGGGCACTAGATTGTTCAACTCACATGAGCAATCCCACCACAGTGGTCTGTTCTCCTGAGAACAGCTGAGATTCCAACGAGATCATAGTGCAAGATGAAAATTTAGAGTATTATCAATTTGACATAATAACAAAAGTGAAAAATCAGAAGAATGTCTACATACCTTAGTAGTTGTGTATCATACAAGAAAGAAAGGAGTAGCTGCTTGAGGGAAGAGCAAATAGATAATGGTAAAAAAAATATATATGTATAATTAAGAATATGCTGATAAGTGCATCATTGCAATGTTGCTGGCTTAGCTGTTCTGTCAGGACTCTTTAGAAGTTTCAGTTCTCCCACCACAGAGTTTGAAGAACACAATGGAGCATGTAGTATCCTATTATAGTACTAAAGTGTTTATTTCATTTTTTGTTAAGGATATGGGGTCTATTATTTTATGTCTGAGCCTGTGCGTCTTTGCATGTGCAAACAAAGATTTAAAAAAAAAAAAAATAGAAAAGGATACAACAACCAGAAGAGACTTAAGGTGAGTATGAAACTTTTTTTATAATAAAGTTATGGTAGTTGTGTCCGCCTATTTGAGGTTTACTTTTGCACAAATTCTTGTGTTTAGATTTTCAGATTTTTATGGGCAGGGTGATAGCTTCTTGACCTTTCATTCCTGTAAATATTTTATATAAAAACATGTTAAAATGAAAGTTAATACATTTTGTTGTTATTTTTAGCCTATCTTAAATTGAACTGGTCTATTCTAGTACTGGCTATTTTAAACATTCTTAATGTCTGCCCACCTAAGCATGTTAAATTGCAGTCTGTTAGATACAGCTGGCGATGTCTAAGAGTGATGTCCAATGTATTTTAGAATCCATGAATAACATGAGGTCATTTATCTTGTGATTAAATGCAGAAGGCAATATCTTAGTACACATGAGCATCTTCAGAAGTGTCTCTCTTTCAGAATTCAAGTTCAGTCTGTTTTCTGACTGGTAAAATTACTAGGATAGCTGGCTTTTCTCTTGTTTTCTTGAAGTGTGTTTAGATTTTGTTTTTGAACTTTTTTTTGGTGTGCTGGTATTATTGGCTTTTAATAATATTGCAGTAATTCAACTAACACCATTTTCCCAATAATCTATTTTGTTTCTTATAATGAAGTGTTCAGTATATGTTCAGTATCAGGTTATTTACCCCAGTTATTTATTTGAAAACTTGTGCTTAGATGTTACCCATCACCTCTGCAAGAAGCAGTGGTAGCAGCTGCTGCTGCCATTATCTGCTGCATGGTTATTAGATTTAGGTTCTTAGGTTTTTAATGTATAAAGTCTCCAAAAATAAAAGATGAAAGAACAGAAGGAATTAGAAATGCATAATATTAAGAGTCCAAAAGTGATGGTAGAAATGATAACCCTGTAGGCAAAACTTTATTTGAGGACATGACTTTGAAATGTCACAACATGTGGCAAGTTTTCTGAGGATTTTTGTTTATTTGGGTGGGATTACAGTTAGTCCTCTTGATTGGTGTGGACTTCAGATTTCAGAACAGGGATTAGTCTAATGCTACCCCCTAATTTGCCAACAGGAGTCTTATCCCTTGAGAGAAGACACACAATAGTCTTTGATTTTACACCAATTCTATTAACTGGTAGTGGATGCTGGAAGTGTAAAAGAGAAAAGTGTTTGTTTCTCTACTGTTCATAGCGTTATATTAGTATTCAAGAAGACAAACTGTATTTAGTTATTAAAGATAGCAGTTGGTGGGCAGCCAGGCCTGGAGAAATATTTACTAGAAATATATACTATAGAAATACTATACGAGAAATATATACATCTAGAAAAAAATACCTAAAACATACTAGACATTGCTGAGCGCACACTAGGAGCTGCAACTTGGGAAAAGAGGTCTTGGACTAATTGGCACTTCTCTGGAAATGTTAACCCAATGCATAAAGGAAGCCAGAAAAACAAATCAAAACCACTTGCATATTTCAAAAAATCTTAAGAACAAGACAGAAAGCATTATTTTGCTAGGATAGAAATAAAAATATTTCCTTTCTTTCTCCTTACCAATATTCATTTCCTTAATTGAAAGGAACCAAAAGAAGCCCAAATTATATAAAAGGAGCAAAGAAAATCAGCATCCGGAGCAATCCAGATAATGAATTTGTAACAACAATAGTATTTAAGTACCTACGTTATTTAGTAACATTTTATTCACTCTAATTCTGTTCTTCTAAGTACTAAGATTCCCAATGAATGTTACTTTCATATATTCTCACAGTATGCAAAAAAAGAAAAAAAAAATCTAAATAAATATCTCTATCTGGCAAAAGCTAAGTTGAAACTCACTGCTTGGAGAAAAATAAATGATTTTTCTTTTCTCTCTCTCTCTCTCTCTCTCTCTTGATTCCATTCAGCTTCTTTTTTTTTGATTTATTTTTCCTAGTTCTTTGTGTCATTCAGAGTATGCTGTCATTCAGAAAAAGCTATTAATTGTATATTGTTTTGCATTCTGTCTTTATTATTTTTAAAATACCTCCACCTTTGTGCCAGTGCAATATTATCACAAAAATTCAAAGTATTCAGTTAACTTATCCTTGACCTATAGTCAGTACTCTAGACCTCCTGGCATTGCAAGCTCGCTTATGGAGCCACCGCAAATAACACCATGTTATCAGCTTGTAGTTTTTACGGAAAACAAAAGTATTCAGCATATTGCTTGAATGAGGAGTTTTAGAGTACAAGCCACATGCCATGTTTCTGCTACTTTTGCTATGGAAAATTCCCTTTCTTCAAGTTACTGTTTCAACAATCAACCTGAGAACCTGGAACGCATATTGCCCTGGCAGCGTGATTTCAGCATGTTGGTTACTTTTAAAATGGTGGAGTAGACATGCTACAACTTTCTCCCTCTTAAGGGCAGATGAGTTTGGTTATTTCAGTCTGTCTCATTTGTAAAACAGCAGTACATTTTGCATGCTGTTGTTGAATCCATTTTAAAACAACTTTTGAATATGCTAAAATAGCCCTGGCTGGGAATACATAGGCGGTTCTGCCTTGGTCTCAGCTCCACCAGTGAAGAGGCAGTGGGTTCCAGCTGAACTGTCATCTGTAGAGAAGCTTGAAAATCCTCCCAGCATAAACACCTCATTTGTGTATCCAACTGGACAGACCCCGTCTTGACCAGGTTGCACGCCACCTGGAATGGTTCTGCTGGCTGGGGGGTGGCAGATGGCTCTGCAGAAGCAAGGAAATCTTCATCTCTGCCTTTAGCACAGCCCCAGCTCTGGGATGTCAAAGTCAGTGGGAGAGGTCAGAAGCCCAGAACACTTGTATCTGGCTTCAGCTTTTCCAGAAGTACAGGAACCACAATGAAGCTTTTTGGAAATAACACAGTAATTCAAACCGTTGCAAAAATATACAATGATGACCTAACTGCTCTATTTTATAACAGATAAATATTATATAAATATTAGATTATATTTATAGATCGTTATATAAATATTAGATATTTATAATATTCTCTTTTCCATTTACAATGGAGTTTGTGGAACTTGGAGTGACTGGTTAAAGATGGGCCATTGGTGCCTTGTATGAAATTATAATTTAAAGGTTCAGTAACACAAGGTTAAGCTATGTTGTAATATGGAAAAGTATTCAGAACATATTATCTGTCCTAATTGGTAATTGCAACAAAGATTGTATTTGATACTCCCCCAAAATAGTTAAGTCAATCATCCACAGTCACTAATTAACAATAACTAAAAAAAAAATGTGATGTCAAACAAGGACAACATTTCTTATCGCCAGATTTTGCCTTTCTTGTTAATAAGGGAAAGCTCAATTTCTATGACAGTAGTGAAAAGTAACTTAAAGTTGATATAATGGATATCTTGTAATGTTAGAGCAATTGCAGCTGTGGAATAAGGTGATCATGGCCAGATGCTATTACCCAAGCAACACTTCCTCTAAGAAACAGAATTTTAGTGTTACTGTAATTCATATCTCTACTTCCAGATCTTCCCAAGATGTCAGAGACCAGCACAGATGGAGATGCAATAGCACAGTAAATCCCACAGGAAACTTGCTGCCACTGGCATAGGGGAGATTCACTGATCGCTACAGAAGGGTTGTCCTTCTGTGCAAATGCTTCAGTCCTCCAGAGAAGCTCAGATCTGTGAAATTTATTTCCCCATTCATCTTGAGTCATTTCTAATGCTGGCTGACCACAGCTCTTGCTCAACCTTCAGGGAAGCAAACCATGCATACTAAATCTCTCCTGATTATTCTGATGTACAAGTAACATAGGCCCAGATTCTATAGTGTATTTAGATGCCTAATTCATATTGATTTAAGTAGGGCTATGCATCTAAGCAACTTTGACATCAAAAACATACCCTTCTGCTGTTTATTCCAAACAAAGTGACTAGTTCCTTATACTTCTAAGTAAGCTTGAATGAAGTAGAGTGCGAATTTCTGTTGTGTTCTTTTGTATGAGCTATAGAAGAAACCTGTGCAATCCTATATATTCTTCTTTGAGGAACAACTTTGGGTTGAATTACATTCTATACCATAATAATGCTTTCATTTCCAAAGGATCAATCCTACTACTATTTAAGATTATGAAAAAAAAAAGCTATTAATTGTGAAGTTATGATAATAACCAACTGTCAAAGTAACAAGAATCAAGCCAAATGCTACCAAATAGTTAATGATTTTTTTTAGCCTTCTTGCTCAATGTATGACTAAACTTTCTAGAAAGCAAAAGGCTTTCATAGTCATAAAGAAATAGGTTGTCTTTAGTGACTTTAAAACAGTAAGATATCTTTTATATTTTTAAAACAAGGAATACTGTCTCATATTTATGCATATATATATGTATATGCACACATGCATAAAAAAGTTTTTTTTTTTTTGTTGTTTTTTTTGTTTTGTTTTTTGTTTTTTTGATGGTACCCAAGGAAAGAAGAAGAGGAGGAAAGCAGGGAAAAGAGTGGTGAGGACAGGGAGTAGTGGAAAAAGCAGACAATGAGCGATGCTTCCTAAACATCAGCATGGCTAACATTGCTGGCATCCAGGCTTTCCTAAAAGCAAAGTGTCTTACTATACCTCATGGATCTGGTGGTTGATCTGGTAAATGCAATGGTCCTATAATTGTAACTCTTGCTGAGGCTTTTGATGGGACTTTTAATACAAAAGGATTGCTTTATTAAAAAATGCTTATTCTCTCCCAGGGAATTCCTGGTTTTGTTTTCCAAAGAGGTTGGAAGTGGGCCTGTGTGCTTTACATCTAAACTGTAATTAGAGACTGACAGGTTGTTGCTCTCATGTGCAAAGAGAAAATGCAGTTAGGGATGTCACTAAAAGAGATTTATCTGTTTCAGGATATATAAGGAAATTCTCAACATTTTAGTTGGTTCTTTCATGCTTTCTTCAAGGGTTAGCACTTATTTGTGCAATCTTTGTTCCACCTGTGCAGTGTTCCACTTGTACTTCAAAAGCATCAATGGTTGGAAGAGAATAAACATTTATGAGCTGGAAAAAAATATTGTTAAGATTTGCATACTGTAATTCCATGTTTCATGCAGAGAGACAGAGACGGAATGAGACACCTGGTTATGATGAGGCTCAGCAAGACTTTCATGTACAAAATATCAAATGCCAGATGTGCTTTATCTGAGCTAGATAGAAGAGGAATATAAATGAGGTCAAATGTGTGTGTATGTGTTGCCTGACATTTCAGATTATCTTTTTTCACACTCATTATGTTTTGGTAGCATCTAGATTTGTCACTTCATAGAATTAAATGATGCTTCTAATGTGTTTTTAAAGAAAGACTTTAAACTAGGGTTTCTTGATTAATTATGGTACTCATAAAAGTATTGCAGATGACTTGTCCCAGAACAAAGACTGGAAACTGTAGGACTTGACAACTGAAATATGATTTCTATCTCATGAACCTTGATAGCAGCCATAACCACGAGTCCTTGATATAATACACTTATCCTCCTGAGCACGAGTAGGCATATATTCTTTTATTTCCTGCAAGCAAATGAACCATTATTTCTGGTTCATATAAAGGTGTATTGTGAATTGTTTTGTGACAGTTTAAATATGATGCAGCGCATGTCAGAAAAGTAGAATGCATTACAGTAATTGCTCTTTAAAAACCCAAGCACCATTACAGTGAAAATATTTCCTCCCCCCCGCCCTTTTTTGGTAACCATTTTTATTTAATTTATGAGCTGTTATATTTTAAACATACCTTCACATAAAAATTTTAGAATCTGCATGAATTACAAGGAAGCAAAAAGATTAGAGGCAGAGGCCAAAAAAAAAAAACAAACCTTCTAGAAACAAGCACCTTTTACTTTTTTGCAAAAATATGGGGAGCATTTGGCCAGATTCCAGCACTGTTGTAAACTGTCGCCTTGTGCCAATGTGCTTGCTGTCAGAAGGGACACAATTTGTTTTCAGTCTAAAGAGTCTGCTTCCAGGATTTTCAACAAATTCTGTGTTTTTTGTTTGTTTGTTTGTTTTAAAAAAGGAAAGCATCTACTTAAATGGTTGGATTTTTAGCTCTGTATTTCCATTAACAAGCAACAAAACTCAGTGAATAAGAAATGACCGTTTACAAATTTATTTCATCAAAACTATTTCAATAAAAGAAAGTAGAAAGGGAGACATTTATGAGTAGAAATGCAATTGCTAAAGGTACCAAAGTGACCCTATCATAAAAGCAATCAATATCAAAGAAATCTAGATCTGTTTTCTAGGATTATTGGTTCCCTGGAAAAATCATAGTTAACGTGTCACGTTTAACCTTCAAGCAGTACTGTAAGGCTCTTATGAGCTGCTGTTACTGGGGGCGGAGGGGGCAAGAGTAATTATTCTTTTCAGGAAAATGCATTCTATTTTGGTGTTACCTTTTGTAATTCAAATTCAGAATGACAAATTCAGTGCATTTGGGCTGTTGGGAAGAAGGGGTATTCTGATTAAAGGAGGAGTGAACTGAAAACTGAGTGGTTTGGTTATCAGAAAGTCATGGCTGGTATGGAGCTTTTTTTCTCTTGTTAAAACTGGTGTTTTTCCTTGATGGAAACAAAAGTGTGTAGATTTTTTTAATTTTTTTTGAATATATGTAGATACAGACATATAATTTTGGGAGAATTATATGTTAAAGGTACTCACTGTTTTTAGAGCATGAGATGAAACTGCTAATTCATGTCTCCAGAAGTAATCTCAGATAATACCTTTCCATCATCTAGACTTTTACCACAGGAATAGTTCAGAAGTCTTTGAAAGGCATTGGCCACCTTCTGGATTTTTGAGCTAATATATATTTTAATGTAAAGAAGGAGATTATTGAACAGTAAATTAGGCAGTATTTTATTGGTGACTTGTCCTACAAAGAAGGGTTGTTAATCTGCAGATACCAGGCCAGATGAAACCTGTTGGTATTGCGGTTCTATTAATGAGCAAAACACTAACTAGTTTAACAGTAATAATGTGTCTTCCTGCAGGAAGTGCTTAGAAATTGCACATACAAGAATAGAAATAATATGGAAGTATGAAATAATAGACCATAACAGAGAACCTGTGGGAGGCTGCTTTAGGCCAGAATCCACATGCCATTTCTCCTTGGGTTGCTTGAGCCATGTAAGAGGACACGGGGTGGCTCTGTGCTGCACATCGAAGTACTTCCCCACTTAGTATCCACAGCATAAATAAATTCTGCTACTGAAATAATCTCCCTGTTTTCCTGTAAAACATAGCATTTATTTTCAAAATTACAGTGTTTTTATTAATTTATAACATTTTTTTCCCCACATTTCATTTATGCAGGTGTGGGATGTAGTGGTGTGGGGTTTTTTTTGTTTGTTTGTTTTCTTTTTAATACCCTCTTCCTGCTATTTATCCTTTTGATAATGAAATTTGCTTTGCTTGGGGAAAGAAATGATACCAATTTACATGAGCATGTAGATTTCTTTTCCCTCCCTTTCAAGAGAAAGAAAAAAGCATTTTCTGGGCTTAGTTCTTATGTGTTCCACCAAAGCATGCTGTCAAAGTGCATCGATAATTCCTATTTGGCTTTCTTGGATATTCAAAGGATTCCCCAGCATGTATTGGGTTGTTGAATCCTACTCCTACACACTACCAACAGTCTCCTTAGTGGCCTAGGCAGGAAAAGCCAAGAGTGCTGTGTTAAAATTATTCAGGGCTGGGGTATTTCCATTTGGGGATCAGCTAAATAAATTTACAGACATTTGGTGAAGTTGTGGGATGCTCTGTCCTTGGAGGGCGCAGGCACTGGGAGCCATCTCAGCAGTATTTGCTGCAATGGTGCTGATCATGCAGCCTTCTCAACAGAGACCAATTTACATGTTATGAGGTTGAGAAAAGATTGCACTTGCTGAATATTACATTTTCTAGACAAGTTTCCTTTTTGGCCCAAGATAGTGCTTTAAAGCAGCTTCTGAAAAATTATATTTTTTAGGAACTAGTGGAATTATGCAGGCATATTGATGGGCACTAAATTAATTGTGATCTCTTAGGAGAAAGGTATGTCCATCATTTCTAATTTAATGAGAGCATTTGCTCAATGTTCTGCAGTGAACAAGAAAATGAAAAGGTACATGTTATTATGTAAATTCACCTTGTGGTTGGGTCTGATATGCTGTGTTCTGTTTCATCTTCTCCATAAATTTGGGGGGGTGGAGGCAGAGAAGGATACCCATTACAGCAAGAATGAGAGACTCATTTATTCTAAACAGAATAAAATGAATAATAATAATACTAATCAGAGATGAGAACCAGTTGGTGAAAATTAAATAACTTTAGAGAGGCAAAAAAATCTACAGTCATTTAGTTTTATAAAATTAAAAGGAGATGATAATAAGACTTGATAATAACATTATAATATGAACTGACAGAGAGATGAGATGTTTTCTAATCTAGTGCAATGGTGTCTATGTACAGGCATTTCCTGGCTCTTCATTTCTATTCAATCTTCTTGGTCAAGTGAATACAGTATTGGCTCTATATCACTTTTGCAAAGTATCTATTAAAATGTATTAGCTACAGGTTGTGTTGCTTAGTCAAAACAGCTTTTAGGGAGAAAAAAGTTTTAATTTTTCAGGATTAGTATTAAGAAACTAACTTTCAAAATTTTTTTTACAGCATAGTATTATTTTGACGTACATTGAGTATGTTTGTAGCATAGCAGAATCTAAATGAATATCTTTTCATCACTTATTTGGGAAAGATTTTATCAAGAAAATTTAGAAGTAAAGAAACAGTTCCTAAATTTGCCTGTACTGGTAGCAACAGGAGGTTGTGCAGGAGTATAATTGTCTTCCATGCCTCAAACGTATAGAATATACATATACCAAAAGACATGAAAATCCAATTAAATTTTGTACTGCTGACTGTTTTCACAAGAACAGAAGTCTCTGTTGATTCTGGAGATTTTGCATTAATTCATTTCTTTTCAGACAAGGTCCTATGGTGGACTTTTCCTGTCCTTGAAGGAAGCATTCTCATATTTCCTCAGAATTCAGCAGCACTAAGCAAGACAAGTTTACTGCAAAGAAAGTTATATAGGCTTTTCTGTTTCCTTCCTTTTAAAAAAAATTAAAAAGCGAGAGCACTAAAAAGGAACAATAAATTTGAAAACTTAGGCTTGCCAATTTTGACTCTTCAACAGAATTACATTTAACAAATGAAGAAATCTGTTTTATGGTTGATGAACAGTCTTAATTGTCTTTGTGTAGTTGATATTGATCTCTTCTTCACTGAGCCAATGTATTTCTAAGCTAGCTATAAATGGTAATTTGTGACAGAAGAAGTTTAAATGAAACTATAAATAACTGATAGGTATTTTTTTCTGTGGAACTTTAATCATGCACCTTAAACTGTAATCAAAAGATTCAAATCTCAAATTTGGAAAAAAAAATAAATCCAATTACCTTAGTGTAGAACTGCTTGGATGCCTAAAGATAAGCAGAGATAAAACCTTTACATTAGGAATACAGATAAAGCAATCTTGGAACAAGGTGGATGACTTCACAAAATAAGTGAAATCTAGTGTAGGAAAGCCCTTGACTTGCAGTAACTTGGGTAAGTTCAGTGTCCCGAACCTGTTGTCCTATGTGTTTTAGTGTTCTTCAAATTGACTCTTGTTCATGGTAATGTAAGAACCTAATATTAATCTCATCATTATATTTCCAAAGATGGGAAGAGATGTTATGAGACTGGATTCCCCTTTAGCTATCAATAGAGATTCTTTTTATTGGTTAAAAGACAGTGTTTTAATTGCACACAAACACAAAAAATATTTTCAGCATATAATACATTCCACCACTATATTAAGAGAAAACTATCATGAATTTCTTAAAACTATGTGGAAATTCCTATTTTCCCTAAGCATAGATTTTCATCTTGAGCAATTTGCTAAGTCATGATAATCTAACCCATAATACAGTAAAACCAGTTGTGAGGAAAAACAATATCCATTTGATAGTAGTTTTATTTGATGAAAGCCATCCTTGCTTTACCTTAAAGTACCATGTCTGTAAATGGTATAAATCGGAAAAGCTGCCATGATTTTGTATGAGTTTACAGAACTGCGCTGTTGATTTTTTCATATATTTGCCTTACACACTTACACAGTAACATATTGCAGGATTTTTTGTTTCCTTTTTTTGGGACAGCCTTGGCATTGGCATCAGTTAAAATCCAGCAACTGTTATTAGATGACTCAGTGAATTCTCATTAGACTTAATGGAAAGCAGCACTCAGCTGTCAAGTTTAACTTTGGACAGACTTAAAACAAAAGTTAAAAAGCATGTGACTAACCATTTTTATTTTTCTTGCTGGCTAGATTTTTTCGATATGGTCTTAAAGGAAGCGTGTTTTTCATCCTCTGTGTTGCAGTCTTTTAAACCTGTTACTGCGCACAATTAGAAGAGAGCTACCACAGTCTAGTATTTTCATCCTCATCAATTTTGTGCAGATGTTTTTCTCTTGGAAGGGATACTTATATGCTGAAGGGAAAAAAAATAGGATGTTGCATTCACAAACATTTCATCTGTTGTTTTATAATATCTAAATAACTCATGTCAATTATTTTTACCTGGGACCTCAAAACTAGGTTTAGAGTCTCAAAATCACTCAGTCTTGCATTTAAAAAGAAAAAATATTGAGGCAGCCCTACTAAAGGGCTCTCTATCGGGTGCAGCTAAGCCTTGGTTGCTGATTGTTTGGTCCTGTTTTGGAAATGCTGGGCCAAGGTGGAGCTCTGCTTAACAGACAGAACATGAAGGTTTTAAGTCATGGACAGGTCTGTCCAAGGTGACACTGGAAGCCTTTACATTTCTTCAACATGTATAAAAACAAAAAAGCAGAAATTTCCTGTAACCATATTTAAATTCATCAAAGTTTTTATAAAAGAATAACATTTTATTCTTATAAGCATATAAATTCCAAATTTTGTATAAGAGCGTTTTTCTATATAAGATACATATAAACTAATTTAAACTCATGTAAGCTAGTTTAAACTGTCATTTGAACTCATAGAGCTAGCAGATTGTTAGGGAAGAGAAGAATAATTACGGCAAGTATGCAGAGTGCTGCAAGTATGTATGAGAGTCAGTGTAATCATTTTTGCTGTCATATTTGGTTGTTACTGTATGTTTCTGGGTTTGCATTTAAAATTAAAAAAATCCTATTAATATTTTTATATTAATATTCTTAGCATTATTATATTTCTATCTTTATTCAGTATTTTATTCATTTAATGACAGAAGTACGAAATGTCAGTTCAGCTAAATAAAAGCATGAATGAAAGTGTCACTTCAGCATGAAATTTTGATAGCATAACTCCTCCAGGAATCACATGTGAGATCTTAATTCTGAATTTTAATTGACTGATGGAGTTCAGCTATGCATTCCTCTTGTGATGCTGAAGAATATTCTATGAACTTATCTTCAATTTATTCCCTTTCTGGTTTAATTTTTGATACCATGTTTTTAAGAACTGACACTGTCCATATAGATATGATTTTTAAAAAAGTATTTTATATATGCATATATCTTATCAAAGTTTATGATAAGTTTTTTGTACTCTTATCTGAACTGAATCAGAACTGAATATCATGTATATAGCTCAGCATTGCTATTAACAGAGAGCTAATGTGCTTGTAAGTGTACATGTTTCACCACATTTGATAGGCATTGCTGAAATCAGGTATCTGTAAGTGAAAGCAAGGAATCAACATCAAGTAGTTAAATGTTTTTGCTTTGTTTCAACTTTCCATCTGTATTGCATTGTTATTCTCATTTTAATTCTATGAACATTAGCTATAGAAAACAATCTGCTGGCCTTGGCTAAGGAGAATTAAAACTTCCATGTTTGTGGGAAGTTGCTTTCTGAATGAAAGACTTGATGTTTCATTGGTTTATGTTCCTCACTTGATATTTTCACAGGACAAAAAAACACAGGAGGCAGTTGTCTTTAAAAATAAATAAATAAAAAATAAATCTGCATCAGAATTCAATACCCATGTAACCGTCCCTTCTCAGTTCAGGGCTCAAGTATAACTTTTGTCCTATATCCTGAAAATACCATATGAACTTACTTTGTGTGGAAAGAGTTTGGATACTTTTTAGTGTGATGTTACCAGGATATTCATAAATTAGTTGTTGTTTTAAGATTTTTATATATTGCATGCTTGTTTATATTACATACTAGGGTTATAATAGAGATTTAGGCATTAGGGGAATTAGAGAACTGGGGTGGGAAGTTATAAATGAGCAATGACATGACTTGGCCCATGCTTATAACAATTAAGATGGCTTTTCATTTTCGGCTACTAATCATCATTGTTGACAATTTTCGTGTTTTGCCTTTTGATGTTGAAAGAACTGACAAACTTGAATTGTGTATTCTTGCAATCAGTCAGTTCATAAACAGCAGTGTAGAAGGAAGGGATGCAGGGAAATAAAAAAGAGAAAAAAAGAAATTTATTTGGCAGGACATTTAGATTGCATGAAGCTTAATTCCGTAAATATCTATATATAATTTAGTAGTCAATAATGCAGTCATAAGAATACAGTCATCAGTAAGCTATACAGTTTTTTTTTTTTTTTTTTTTTTGGTTTTCCCCTATTTTTCTTACAAACATTTTGGTGACAAGCAGCTGACTATTTAATCTTCAATTTAGGTGCACCTACAAATTCTCAACATTAATGAATTTGATTGAAACATACTATATGAGTTGACTAATGATAAATTTCAAATTGTGAAATGAGAAGCAGCTCCACAAATTTTAAGGCTAAGGTAATTAAACATTTACTGTATTGGGGAGGGTAAAGCCTTTCTGTAGATCATCTTATCTGTCTCAAATGTTTTAGAAGCATTTGCATTTTTAGCAGATTTGTTGTTGTTCTTTCTATGGGAAGGAAGCATTGCTAAGATGTTTGTCTAATTCAGTGTCCAGTAACTGGAGCTCTCAAGTGAAAATGGTTAGTTAGATTGTGTCAAACACTAAAAATAATGTGTGTTTTTGTAACAGTGAGGTTAGTTAATCACTTTGAAAAATAATGCAAGAGCATCAGAGATATTCCATCTGTTGACACTTTTCCATTCTTTCAATTATGATCAGATTTAAAATATTTGCTTTAACTATAAATTCACACTGGATGCAAGGTGAATTCTTGATATATAGGAAATCAAACTAGATATTATAAATTTTCTCATCTAATTTTCAAATTTATGATTCTTATAAATGTCTGAAGGCAGAAGTTTGAAGTCTGATGTCAAATTATTCTTCACTGAGGACAGTTTCCTTTGGGAGGTATGTGTAAAATAAGAATTTTAGAGTTATAGCAGGTGAATATCTCTTGAAAGTTGTTACAGCAGCAAACATCTTGTGTCTACTATTCCTCCTAGCTAGTTCTGTTCATTTACAGACACTTATCACCTGAGTTTAGCCATCATCCAGGCAAGCAGTAGGTGTGAAGGACAGGAAAAATGACAAGAATGGATGGCACAAAACAGAATTGCATGGATGAAAGTG
>NW_010583618.1:33457-48213 GCF_000705375.1 Tinamus guttatus
TTTACAAGTTTCTGCATTCTTAAAACACAGTAATATTTCAGTCACGCTGAAGTATGTGATAAAATTCCTATTAACTTCAAATGTCTAGGATTTCACCTGTAATACTGTGCTATGTGTTCATTTGACAGATTTTAGTTCCTAACACTTGGTCTATGTCGGCAATGTCTGTTTTACACAAATCCTCTTATTTGGTGGTATTTGATGTAACTACTTGCTATTGCCTGTAGGAATTTATTTTGTTAAATTTTCTCTTGAAAATTTCTGAAGTGCCCTGTAAAACTAGCTCTGTGGTAGTTTCCACTTACAGACCAAGAAACAGATCCCTCCTATTTGCAAACTAAAGAAATCGTCATGTGGACACAAGAAATCCTCATGTGAAATGAGAAAAATGCTTGCATATTTTGGATCTGTTGTAATAGATATATATTGCTTCCAAAATAGATACAATGGGACACCCTAAAGTGGCTGGTTAGGTGGAACTTACCTACTTAAGTACCAGCTTACCTTACTAACTTAGTTGTCTTTTTGTGTTTGATATTGATGCTGTTGTAGTAAAATGTTCACAAAGGGATAGAGATAGACACTGCAGGGAAAAAGTAAGAATATAACAACACTGATTTCCAGAACTAATGCTGGAACAATTTGAGTGGCAAAATAGGCAACTAGAACCTTAATCATGTCCTATTTTAATGGAAAACTAAGGGTGAGGTTTTGGCTGAGGGCCTTCACTATAGCATATGTTGCTGTAGGTCATTTTTAGATCAGGGATTATAGAACACATAGCTGAATTTGGGGCGAAAATGAGTGTTTCTATTCTTTTGTTTGTTTGTTTGTTTGTTTTTTTTTTAAAGGCAAAATGAAAAAGCAGCTCTTGCCTTCTATAAATCAATCTCGTGGTTTCCATCATAAGCCTGACAAAGCTTCTTGACCCCCTTGGTAGAAGACCTTAATTATCACCTCTAACAAAACCCAAGCTCATTATATCTACAAGCCTAGCTTGTCAGTCACGGATATATTTGTTAGAGACCTGATGGACTTGACATCTTTATGACTTAGAGTCTTATTGTGATATCTGATTTTTATCTGAAATGCTACATCTATCTGCTTTCTAGTCAAAGCTCCTGATAAAATAGAATAAAACCAAGTCAATACCTGGGTGAAAGATTTGCTATCTTAGAGGATGGTCTGGAAGGAAGAGATGAACTTTTCTCTGTCATGTAGCCGTAAATCATTGCTGCTATTTTGCAGTCAGATTTGCTGTCTTTATCTTTTGCTAAGACGTCCAACATCAGATCTAGCTTATTTGCTGTTGGGGGAAAAAGAAAAAGTCGAGGTTCACATAAACACCTCAGTCTTGATTCTAGCAAAATTCCAGCTGTATTTTTTTTTCCTAATGATGACATAAACTTCATGAAGAATTTTTGTGAATGCGTGAGGGTGTTTGAGCAGATATTAGGAAAAAGGATCTAAAGAAGGTAGACCCTGCAATTATGCAACTGAAGAAGTAGCAAATGGAGCAACCTGGGCAGTAGTTAGTTATATCAAGGAAAATTAAGGATAATCAGGAACTGTGCTTAAAAGAATTCTGTCTAGTAATGACAAATTCAGAAATAATCAGTACGTTTCAATGTTTTAAATGTTACACGCATATATATTATGTGAGAGGTTTGAGATTTCTTACTATTATTTTATGGCTCATTTAAAACCAATAACAGCAAGATTAATATGAGACTTCCAATTTTTGAAGCTTCATAATTTAAACTTTTGATATTTTTCTTCCAATGATTTTTTAAAATCCTTATTTAAAATTATATTATTTATCTTTACACAATGTTTTTGTTTATTTTCACTATAGTTGCAATAAGTTTATCAAAATTTTCCTAGTTAATAGGCCTGAAATGTCTGATGTGGAAAAATCTATGCTCTGACATGCCCCCATCTTACTGTGGACTGATATGTTTTCGCCCCTCTTGATATTTTTTGCACTTCAAGTTCACAGCTAAGGAACTAAGGAAAGAAGCTACCTCATTTCACTGCCATTCATGTCTAAATCCTGAAGTCCTTCACAGATAAAAGAGAAAATATATTTATTTAAAATATATTTAGTTTGAAAATAAGAATTATTTGGAAGTGAGATAACTGCTGTCTTTATGTCTTTCAGCTGCAGATGCCAAGCCCTTTATACAGCAGGAAAGAATCATTATTCACACATTGCAAGTGGGAAGTTGAGGAACAAAATGCTGTGGAAACTCCAAAATCGTGCAAGAAGAAATGTCAGAAGAGAAGAAAAGTGTTCAAAGCCTGTCTGAAACACTGGCCATTATCAATCAACAAACTATCCAGTGCCTAAAACAATATTTGGAGGAAGATGTGGAACAGTGCCATAAACGAAATTAATGTAAGTCTGGCAAAGTTTAGTAAAGAAAGTTGGTATATGGCAAAGATACTAAAGTGAGCAGATGTTGGTTTAAAATGTGGTTGCACAGATAAAAGTACTCTTAGATCAAATAAATCATTTAAGTATTTATATTTAAAATTTATTAATACAATCATATTATGAAAGATATGTTCTACATAATTCTTATTATAACCTGCAAACTGCAGATCTTAAAATCCCCCTGCAGTATATAATATGTCAGGGATGTATCCCTAAGCATCTTTGCTTAAAATATATTACCACAGTAGAAAAATACAGACTTTACTTATCCAGTAACCAGCTAATTAAAAAAAAAATAAAGCTCATATTTTGTAGGAAATGTTTTAATCAGCCAGAAATCACAGACTCAGAGAATTGTTATAGTTGTAAAACACCTTTAAGATCAGCAAGTCCAACTGTAAACCCTTCAGCCATACTAAACCATGTCCCTAAGTACCTCATCTACATGTTTCTTGAGCACTGCCAGGGAATAATCTACTGCGAGCAATACCTATATTAAGATATTTAATTACACAGATAATTCACTATATCTACAAAATTTCATTTAAAAATTTAGTCTTGCAGACTTTTTATTTGAAACTTTTAATCTTGCAACAGGTTGTAAATCTAGCTGCAGCTGCGCTGTAAGAGGCAAATATCATATCGCATAATCTCATGCTATATCAATGAATTACTAATGCACAAACTAATTTATTCTCTGCATATACACTACACTGTGCTGGTAGGGGTGGCTGTTTTTAAGTCATTTTGTAAATCTAAGAAATTGAAGTAGTAGTTCAACACATTGCACACATCAGAATCTTTTGTGTCTGTAAAATGGTTGCTCAAATGAGAACATTTAAGATTGTTTGAAATGACTGTGGGATTTTTGTTTGTTTGTTTTGTAATTGCATTATTTGGTTTAGGACAGTGTCCTCTTAAACAGTGTTTAGTTAAAGGTAGATTTGTCACATTAAACTTTTAAAAAATAGAAAATAACTGTAGTTACCTCAGTGGAAGAAATGATAGAGGAGTTTTTAATTGCCGGTATATACTTTTTATGCTCAGACACTTTCTGAAAAAAGTGTCTGAGAAGTAGCTTTAAAGTTATTTCCATGTGGAAGATGTGAAAACATGAAGAAATCTGAGTCAAGTCAGAGACACCTGTTATCATTTAATTAATAGGTTTTAAAGGTTTTCACCCAGGGTTTCCAATTTCATAAGCAGTTTTAGCAGTTGAAAGCAGAGCATTAAAATTCTTTTGACATTCTTAATTCGGTGTTCTCCCTCTCTCTTACTCTTGCGTGTCTTACCACTTCCCTTTATTACTCTCTCAGTTTTTCAGAATACTTTGAACGTTCCTAATTTTTCCTTTCAAAAATAATGCCCTAGAATATCTGTAATGCATGTATGAGGTCAAATTGTCTGCACCATGTAGAATCATTAGAGGTGGTAAAGTCACCAGGAATACCTCCTGATACTCTGTGCCCCACACCTCTCAGTTCAAGGCAGATAATTAGACGTATACAGTGCTCTAAAATCTTATTATTGCCAGAGGGAAACACAGGAAGAATCAAATTGACAGTCATTGACCTTTTGGCACAGAATGGAAAAAACAGGAGTTGTGCAACTGTGGGTGCATGATGTATACATTACAAATTTTGACTGAAAAAATGTTTTTATCTGAGAGTCTAGATGCTCAAGAAGCATCTGCACTCTTTTATGTCTTAATATTCTGTAATATCTTTATATCACAACTTTATATCACTCTTTATTATTTCTTTTTTGGCTGATATTTTTGTGTTGTATTTGCTGATGTAGTGTCTGGTTATAGTATAGTGCTATGAGAACACCAAGTGGCCAGCATAGAGCTTTTAATCTCAACAATGATGGAGGAGGAAATGAATAATTACAGGTGGAATAGAAATAAAAAAAAAATGCTATCATTTTACTAATGAGCATTACTGTGGTTTATCTCAGTCCTACAGCCCTAAATACTATGTTTCTGTAATTAAAAACTCCAACAGAAAAAAATTTGCATAAGGGAAAGAAAAAAAATACTTAAGTCTACAGAGTTATTTCTATGCAAAGAAAGACAAGTAAGTTGAAATTCTTTTGTCTGGAAGAACTAGCAGGAGACATGAAAGTAGTCTTTATAATCCTGGCTGAAATGGATAGAGTGCATAAGTAATGATAGTTACTGTTTCTTCTAGAATAAGAACTAGGCAATTAAGTATAATAAACAAATCAAGGTAAAAGGAGGTAGGTTTAAGACAGATACAAGGCGTTCTGAGACTTCTTAATGTAGGATGCGGTGGATGCTAAGAGTTTGTATGAGTTTCTGTAGGGGCTGGAGGAGACCGTGGAAGAGAAATCCATTAAGGATGCAAGCTTGTGACATTAGCAAGTGGAGCCAATATACATCTTTGTTGAAGTTGCTTCAGGATGGAGTCAGATCTTCCAAATTTTAACCTATGGCACTTTTAAATTTTCACTGTCTATCATCTTGTTTGCAAAGGAAACGGCTCTCTAATTTATGAGCATTCTTAAGCCCTGAAGCTGAGAGGTATGTAATGCAGCATGACTGTTTTAGTACGAAGTTCAGCATACCACAGTGTGTGAAAGCTTCACATAGTTGTTCTGAAAATAAAATGCCACATGTGTGTGTGTTTCTGTTTTTTTTTTTTTTTTTTTTTTCTCCAATGACTAGTATAATTTGGAGGGAAATACAGAAAATTTTGTAAGCAACTAGATTGCAAAATACAATCTGTATTTTATGTTTGATTTTCTTTTCTAAGAGTAAAGTTTTATTGTGTGACAGTCTTCCAAAGAGCTTTAATTAAATGCTCAGCAGAGCCACTGGTTCTTAGCTCCATGACTAGGGCTGGAGTCTGTCATGTAACAGGTAAGTACAGTATTTCTCTTATTATTCCTAAAAGAGAGAATGGGTGAGTAACTCAGAATATTTTATGAATGTTTTTGGTTTATTTCCTTGTTTGTTTCTTGCCTTTTTTTTTTTAATTTCTGTAAGAATATTGCAGAAAAAAAAATGTAAAAGTGGTGAGCTGTAAGAATTGAATGACACTTACTTAAAAATTATGTTTTCACATGCCTTTACTTTTTTTTTCTATTATGGCTTAATTTCTGTCAGTTTTCAAGCAATCTTTTGTTGGAGTTTTTTCCCCCAATAACATAGTTGAATATAAATTATAATGCAAATGTTTCCAGAAGCATAGCTTCTAAAATAGGTTTATATATTTAAATGCAAATATGCTGTTTGGATGTTATTTAAGACACTAACTGAACACTGTTTTCTCCAAGTACAGCATGTTTTTCTGAAGCCATTATCTTGTGTTGATATTAACTACATAAATATTTGTGACATTTTGATGTTTTCAATAAACCCTGCTTTTCTTTTTCTTCTGAAGAAGAGATATTAAGTAAGTGAAGCCTTTTTCAACTTGTTTTAGGATTGTGCTCTTTGTCTGAAGCTGCCAACACTGTCTTTCAAAATGCTGTGTGTACCTTTTTAAGTTTGTGGCTTTATTAGAGCATGTTTAAAACATTTTATTGAATTGATAACCTTAATGCTGCAGTGGTTAATCTTACTGAATTCTGCATTCTCACTTTTTTATTTTGTTTCCCTGTTCCACAGTTATATATCTGATTTCTTATCTTTTTTTAAAAAAAAGAAGTCTTCAAAACATTTTATCTATTTAGCATAATACATCCCAAGCTATTGAATGTATGAGTGAAGATAAAATGTGGCAGTTGTAGCCTCAGGTAACTCATTAATGGGCTGTGTTTACAATTGAGAGGAGGAAAACGCAGTGACTTGCTCTGCTTAGTGGTAACTGAGTTAATTATTTGCTGACATTGATATTTTGTGATAATGGCCACAGAAGATCATGGAGATTCATAGATCACCTGGCTTCAGATGTGATTAGGCTAAAAGAAAATCAGGAGGTTCATGATTTGCAGACTGTTGGAAACTGTGGCAGGAACCATACCCCTATAAGCTTGTCCCTCTTCTTGTGCCTTCCTAGGATAGCTGCTATTGACCTAGAGAGTTGAGTAGATATGACTTTGTGTTCATACACAGTGAATCCCAGATGTATCTATGATATTCTCACAATATATTCTGAAAGTGATGGATAGATGGCAGTTGAAAACACATATTCATAACATTCTGGACTCAGTGGGCCTTTTTGATAGGTATTTGTCCAGCTGTGACAACTTGCAAATCCCACACCAATAAATTACCACAGTCCATTTTTATTTTATGGAGAAGAGAGGAGATGCTGAGAAGAAGGGAAGCTCAGCCTCCAAAGAGAATATGGTAGGAGCTCAGCACACAGCTGGGAAAAGCAAAGTTTTCAGAGTGAAAAGAGCAGGTAGGGGATATAGTTAGTACTTTTGTTGAACACCAGGTAAAATAATAAATGTAGTTAATGAGCCTGTGGCGCGTGAAGTAACTATAGCAGCAGACAACTGCGATGCACAAAGTGGAGCTGTTTCTCTTTTTTTTTTTTTTTTTTTTTTTCCCCCCCCCCTTCATTTTCCTTCTCAACAGTATTTCCACCATTTTTGGACTTCTGCAGAAAGGGATACAAGTTGTAATGATAACATCAGCCATACTGGGATCTTTGTGTTTTCAACTGCCTTCTCAGGTAATCTCTGAAGTTTTACCTTTGTTATTTTGTTTAGTATTTTTTTGTTTCTTGATACAGCTAATGATGATTTCATTAGAATGAAAATGGGTATCTGTAATTTAGTACTTTTATTTATATATATATATATATATATATACACACATGTGTGTGTGTAAATATATATATATATATATATATATATAAAAAATATGTATAAAGACATGCTCTGTCCCCTGAGATGGTAAACATAAGCCAGTCTAAAAAACAGTCTGCTAGCTCATTGAGTATAGAAAGATACTTGGAATCAGACATTTCCCCCCTCCTTTAACTAAAGTGCCCCAATTTTGCCTGTGTTTATTTTGGGCTTTTCCAGAAACACAGAATTTTAGCAGCCAGAAGGGAAACAAGAGTTTGGAGTTTAAATAATTCATCACACTCCCTAAGGACACCTTGGATAGGTAATGCCCTTTTCGGTACGCTTTGTAAATTCCTCAGCAGAGTTTAGCCATAGATCGCCCCAGCAAGGAACTCACTTAATATCACTAATTAGCTACGAGAAGTACAGTTACATAAGGAGGCACGATGATAAGCACATACAAGATTTGAAGGTTGGATTTGCCTTCTTTGTCCTCTGTGCTTAGTGCAGGATGCCAAGTGATCATCTTCTACTTATATGTTCTCCTACTTTTTAGTCATATTTGGGACTTAAAGTATTCTTATGTAATCACAGGAGCCTGAAGCCTTTCTACAGGACAGAACTAGCAGTTGCTCCGTGTCCGTGCTGTTGTGCTGCACTGTGCTCCCAGCTACCTCCTCCTGCTCACCCTTCTGGACTAGCTGAAGGACTACACAGTCCTTCACAGCATTGCCCCTGTTTTAGCAAAGAAAACTCTGCCAAAGCTTCCAGAAAGGCCTGGACACATTCTAGGATCAAGTTTTTTTTAAATCCCTTTTTGATTCCCTAAATCCCTTTAGGTTTAGAGTCATTTAAAGTGCCTTAGACATACTTAGTTTCAAGACCTGCCATACTCGGTGCTGTTGACTAGTTGTGTGTTCCTTCAGAGTCATTTTTTTGTGGGTATGGATTTTTGGTAATAGTACTTGATTTTAGTGTTGTTGGTTGGTTGGTTTTGTTTTTAACTGAAAACCAATAATCAAGCATTCAGAGGTTAAAGATTGGTGGAAGATTCTCTGAATTCCTAACACACCCCCATATGTGCTTTTCAAAAATAAATAATCTAATTTCCTGAAAGGCAAATGTATTTTGTCTGAAGATTTCTGGAGTATTTTAAGGTATTCAGCAACACATAACAGCAATAAAAGTTAAGTGAAAGGTTGAAAAAAAATCTATGCTTAATATGCTTTATTGAACAAAGTATTAGGAATGTGACTACTATGTAAAATCATCCATTTATATTCATGTTTTTAAAAGCAACTTTCTGGTAATATCACACTCAAAGATATGACTGCTAGATAAGTTTTTAAATGTCCTGTTGTCATAGAAAAGGATAATAGTGTATAGATGATAGTTTAAGTAACAGTAGGTGAACTGGAGATGTCCAAAGTATCAAATTCTCCACTCTATAATAAATATGACCTCAAGACCACAACCCACAATACCTTTTTTTAAATCAGTGGCGATGCATTACAGCTTAGATTTTGAGATTCCCTTGGAAGGCAAATATCATGTTGCAGTTTTTCTTTTCTTTAGGCATTAATTATTAAATAATCTTACCATCAAAATTCTATTACACCATTTATACAGAAGATTGCAGACAGCCTAGGTGTAGTCCCTTAAGGCCTATTATCAAGTACTTTTCTGTATAGTGGAAAGTAGTTAAACAGCTGAGGGTCATAAGAGAACAGATGGGATTTTAAGACCTGTAGAAATTAAATTTGATACAGCTTTTAAAATATAGGTCCATATAACTAACTTTCATTACATTTCTAAAAATGGAGAGGCAGAATTGTATGAGCAGGGAAAGCTGGAGTAAAAAGAATGATGCAGTGGTAACTCTCAACTCCTTTTGAGAAGGTGGAAGGGGGTGTGGGGGACTTGCATGCTTTTCAGGTGTGAACGCAGAAGCTTAGATTTTGATAGTAAAGTTCTTTCTTTTGTATTAATCACAGTGAAAGCCAAGTTTGGCAACCAATATGGAAGGGATTTCACTGCCTGAAGAAATTGCCTTATCAAAGAGGCTGGCATGGAGAGCCATGTAGACTCTGGTATCCTCTACATTATTCATAACACCAATGTAAAAATAATCACAATTCTGTATTGTATGCTAAATTTTAAACTGAAAATTGCTCACTGCGTGCAGATTGTACCATGTGTGTTTTTCTTGTTTTCTATCTGTTCTTAGTGTATTATTTACAGTTTGTTGTTATCCTCCACAGAATTCTGACTTTGAAAATTGTGGAATTCTGATGACAAAGTTTACATGCAATGCCATCTGCAAGCGGCTGTCACTATACTTTTGCTACAGTTAAGGAAGTACAGTACAGGAAAACAGTACTGTCTTAAACAGCATATGAATCAATTTAACATTAATGCTAGACAGTTATTGTGAGACTTCTCCATATTTAATCTTTTCTCATGATGGTTAAACCTTCTGCCTTAGAAACAAAACAATGATTCAATATATAGTCTGCAGTATGATTCTGAACTCATGTAATGCTGCAACATGCTATTGAAAACAGCAGATGTCCACTGCAGGGATGGCTGCACTTCATTTGTGAACAAAGTGATTCCTGTATATATCATGACAAGGTAGATTCTCTCTCTGTTGTACCTTGGAACTTGAGCAATTGCCAATCCATGTAAAATTGACTTTAATAATTAAAGCAAAATTCGATCTGCATGTACTTAGTGCTAAGTTTTATATAGCACTTAATGATCTATGTGAATGAAGAAAAGTCATGTATATTTTTATGCAATGCCATCATTCTAATTATCTTTACATATGGCACAGTAAATATTGATACTAATAATAAAGTTAAAGCAAGATAGAATCTGAATATTCATAATTTTGCTCAGAGTACATTACAGATGTTTTATGCTGTGAATTAATTCTGTATGAAGTTATATATAACTTTGATAGGTTTTAATTTGACTGTTTATATTATCTACCATATGTCTATTCTGTCCTTGATTATAACCTTCCAGCAGACAAAAAAGTCATCTATGAGGTTTTCCATTAAAAAAAACACCACACACACACACAAAAGGCAATAGGCACTATAAATGCCAAGAGGTTAAGCTAGCCTAATTAAGCTACTACATTAATTTCAAAGACTTTTCACTTGCTTTAGTGCTAGAATCAAAAATTCAAAAGAAAAGAATCAAAAATCAGTGCAATTGATTTGTCCCTCCGGGCTCCACCATCTTTCCTCTCTTCTGGGTCAGTATGGGTCCAGATTCCTAGAATTTCTATTGAAAAATCCTATACAGCATCCAAAACCTCTCCTTGAACTCTAGTCCTCATGTGCCTGAGATAACACTTATCTGGGCCCCTGCTGACATCTCAGACTTAATCTTTTTAAATCTGAATGTGTCTCTCTAAGATTTCTAATCTGTCTAATTTCTCCTAATTATTGTGATTCACTGGCTTGTGTTTAGATTTCTGTTCTTCTCCCATTGTCACTCTGGCAAATGGTTCCTTTTCATTTCCTCTTGATGAATTTGAAATTGCTGCCTCTGTCTGGGCTACTGCAAAACCTAACCCAGTTAGAAAATACTTTGAGAAAAGACCAATTTTTCTTTTTGTAGGACTAAGTAATTGCACTCCCTGTTTGTTGCTGATGATTTATTCTAGAGCACAAATGGATGAATGAGAGAAGACTCCTTGGGGCCTCATCTCCTTTGCCGTTGTGTGCCCCCCCTGCAGTTGCCGCAAGGCAAAAGAGACAGGGCCCAGGGAACATTTATTTTGTTACCCCTTGAAGAAGCAATTTTCCATAGAAAAACAGCACCATAGCGTAATTTGCTCATATACACTTCTTTCATTCATATACGTTGTATGTAATTATAATTTTTTATATAATAAATAAGAACTAAGCCACTGAATGAGTTGCCATCCAATTGCCATACTTTTTAATCTTGCAGGTAAAGATGATCTGCAACTGAATGAGAAATAAGAGTGAGTAAAATAAAAATTGAGAGTTAAAAATCTTTAGGAAAGCCCATTAATACTTCAAGACATATTCTGGATGCTTAACTTCACATATATATAAATTAAGAATAAGTCTATTTTAGCACTGTTTAAACTCACAGATTTCTTCAGTCTTGCCTGTTAGGCCATTAGGATCCTGCTTTCAGGATGCTTGAGTGGAGTAGCAGAAATGTACTGACCTGAAAGGCTTGTTTAAGTGACCTCCTAACAATCTTTCTTAAAATAGGTCACAAGTGTGGACAGGGTCCTGTTCTCCAGAGCAATGCATCTGTTCTGCCTTAATTATCAAATCTTCTTTTTTTTTTTTTTTTTTTTTTTTTAAGAAGTTATCTGCCACATTTACAATATGCATTTAAATATGTGACAGAAACCCTACAGCTTAATTCACAGATAACCCTGACTCATTGGGGCATTTTTCTTTCAAATTGCACAGGACAATTGTGAACAGGAGAAACTCTAGTATGCACATTCATACTTAAGGACAAGATCATTATACATTATACTCATTACACTTGTATGAAGCACTAAATTAAAGTTTCACAGATGACAGAAAAATCATCTTTTCTTGGTTTCAGTACTTGATTTTGAGTATGATCAATTGTAAATAATACCCATGCACCTAAAAGTATATGCACTGGCAGTTCACAGTTCAAGTTCCATATTAACCACTTACCTAGTATTGTACCTTTCTATTAATATTGCCTGTGAGTTTGTTTGCTTCTGTCTTTTGGTGAGAATTCTGACTACAGATTGGATTACTCTTCCATTAAATTTTCCAGCACTAAGTTTTTCCCCCTTTAGAGTGCCAGTGTCCACTTTGAAAATGTTACTGTACATATGTATAACATTTTTAAGCCTATCTGAATATGTTAGTGTGTTGTTTTATTATTTGTGTAGTTGGTTTTTTTTGTTTGTTTGTTTTTGTTTTTAACATGTACACGTGGTAAATAACCTGTCTACAGAATAGCATTACAAGTCAAGCAACGAACTACTAGCACAAGGAAGGTGCTACATCATTAGGAATACACATGTCGATATTAGTTAGAGCTTCTGAACGTAATATAGATCAGAAGGAAGATTTTTGTTACATCGTTGTGATTTTTACAAAGTATTTTTCTACAACTTATAGTTAAAAGGTTTTGAATTATTTTAGTGTTTAATGCAAAAACTGTGGCTGGCTTTGAATGGTGTAAAAATCTAATATCCTTTAGATCTATTGATCATTTAGTTCTAGCACCTATTTTCAGAAAAACATATAACCAAAATCTCAGACACCTAATTTAGTAAAATAACATTCATAATTTTTCTTCGAATTATCTGCAGGGGGTGTTCTTATGACATTGTAAATCCATCTTTCTGGAAAAAAAGATATCCTTGTTCTCCATAATCTAAACTAATAGAATCTGCAATCAAACTAGTGGAACATATTCTGCCAGCCGAAAAGATCTTTTGATACAAAGTCCTTCAAAACCAGCTCTTTGGTAGCAAGAAATATTCCTTCTTTTGTGGTAAGTAGTTAAGTTTATGAGAGGATTTTAGGTAGTGAATCCTCAGTGTGGCCATAAAACACATGTCCTATATATTTTCTTTTGGGCTAAGTTTGGACACTCCCTATAGATCTTAGAAAGAAAGAGAATAATGTAGTTCAGGGATTCATCCCCTTGGTCAAGAAAATTTTGGTAGCTGTCCATTATACCTGAAATAGGACAATAAAACTATGAAAGCCCTTATACTACCAAAGGGAATAAACTGTAGGTGTAGTATCAGAATAGACTGCCTTAGAGAAAATATTTCTGATTTTTAAAAATTTTGATGGTATGTAGTTGGTAGAACAGATGCCTGAGATACCTCTATATTATTAATGTATTGATTATATTCTGATTAATATTAGCTCACCTTGAATCCAAATATAAGCATACTAAATTGTGTAATAACCAATGGGATGCAAGTATTTCGTAATGCTGTCGCCATTACTAAACACTCTGTATAAGCATTTTTTAAGTATGTGAAGAGGGTCACCTTCAAAAGAGGAGGAGAGGAAACCCTCCCTGCCTTTGGAAAAGGGTAAAATACCACAAACTTATTAAGCATGAAGAAAAAAGTGCAAGAAAGCAGAAAACAAACCTCATGAAGGAGCTCTCAAGACCAGTCGTCTTGGTCCCTGCAAGCAGAAAGCAGCAAGGACCTCAATCATCAGTGTGGCAAGGACCCACAGCATCAGCTCCATTGGATGCACTGTAAGGATGGTTAAACATGTAAGAGTTAACAATTAGAAGTATATTTTTAATGAATTTAGTAAAATTTGATTTTTAAAGTTTAAAAGTGCCCTGATTTGTTGGTGTTAAGACTGACTGCTCCCATCACTGTGATTACTAATTCTTGAGAGGAGGGAGGGCAAGTGGGGCTGTACTCCTCATTAGGTAGAATTAGGTGGACACACATCATATCAATATATATACACCATATATATAGTTATAAATTTTTATAAAATATATGCTAATATTTTTTTATATATGCTATATATACACACACACAAACATGTCTTTTGTAAGATGTATATATACATAAAAGGAACTCATATTTTGATTGCAACTCCTTTTCATCTTTCAAGCAAAGATTTCTGTCACCAAAAGATAAATAGAAAGGGAAGAAGTAAAATTAAAAACTAAGAGTTAAAAATAATCTTCAGAGGCCTCACAAATACAGCTGAAAACATGCTGATCTGAATCTTGCCTAACAAAGATATTCACTTACAATAGGATGCTTCTGCTTTTTGTTGCAGTCTTGCCTGCTGTAGAAAAGCAAATTGAAGACTAGCAAACTGTCTCCTATCTTCTAATACTAGACATTGTTACTGTTTAGGAGAAATATAATTTTATCAATAGAGCAATATTTTAGAGAAGTTTCAATATATCTTCTTTTAATCCAAAATAATCAATTATCAACATATCTTCCTTTAATCTAAAATAATCCAAAATAATCAATTATCACTTATGTGGCTTGTAGATTAACCAGTCCTAGATCTCTCCTCTGACTGCTTTTAGCTACCTTGGAATATCATAGTCTGCTACTTTACTCTGCCATTTTTTTCCCCTTCCAATATATGGAGGAGTGTGTCATGCATGCTAGTTTTTACCCTGCTAGCTGCTAATATGGTACTGCTTTCTAGGGAAATTTGTTTTTACATGTTATTTTTCCCAAAGATGAATATGAGTTCTTCCACTCTCTTTTTTTGTACAACCTCCGTTTTACTTTACTGAAATTATGCTGCCTTTCACAAGGCATCTGCATACCTTTATCAAACTGGTCAACAGGAGACATCAGAAAACCCCCTCTCAGTGCAAAACATTTTGAGTTCATTACCAGGTATTTCTCATAAGACCACAGAACAGTTCTCCTTCACTACCCTTCATTTACATCTAAAAGCTGTTCTTTCCTGCTGCAGAATACACAAATGACAGTAATATCCTTCTAATGCTCAGGCACAGAGCCTGTATAACAGTCTATTTACAATGC
>NW_010583618.1:48269-58566 GCF_000705375.1 Tinamus guttatus
AAATAACAAAACCCTAAATTAGATTCAGCAATGACAACACCATCATGATTTCTATTTCCATTATAGTACCTTTCACTTTCCCCACTTTAAGTTAAGATGTAATTTCTATCTGGCCTACTCCTCCTACTCATACAAGTGCATAAACTCAAATGAATGCCAACTGATTTCTTAATCATGACTGTGCACACAGCAGAGAGAAGGAGCTTTTCAAATGGGCAGAACCAAGTCTAACTAGGACATAAAGTCAGAAAAAAAGTTTTTGGTTCTTTTTAGCAGCTAGATGGTTGCTATGTGTAAATTAAAGGACATCACAGGCATGATCTTTAAATGAAATAGTTAAACATACATTTTTGCATCAAAGTCATTTTCCAGAGAGCCTGAATATATACATTATGATCCTTTAGTTTTGAAGCAAATAACTGAGAATTGTAGCAAAATTCACATTTGTATTTAGCCAAAACCATATTGACAGATTTTTTTAAAAAAATGAAAAATTGCTGGATAGGGTACCAAATGATGTGCATACAGATTAAAACTTTCCTGAATTTCTCATGGTTTCTCTGTAGAGAGAAAAAAAAAAAAAAAAAAAAAAAAAAAAAACACACATCCCCTTCTATTAAAGAATTTATTATACAAACTAATGTTAATAGCAATAGCAGTGGGCTGAGAAAAATATATTATCCATACCTGCTAAAAGCTTGTGAGCATAGGAGACAAGTTAAACAAAAAATATAGATAGAAAATAAGAGTTTAACTCTCTTCCTTAACCTATATGCATTTGTACTTAAGAGCCAGGGCTCTTGACCTTGACTTACCTGCTAGGCTCAATTTGAATTGCTAACTACAGGACTCCAACCCTGACCAATGTCTGAAAGCAAGTATATGTGCTCTGCCAATGCAATTAGTGAGCCAGAATAGTAGCAGGAGCTTTACAATTATAGTTTCAGTTACTCTAATAATTTTAAGTATAGCACAGCTTAACACACCCATTGTTAATCAAAAAATAAATAAATAAAAAAAATCTGGAGCCAAGCTCAGAGATGATCTTTTAGGGCTCCACAACCTAAAGAAGTCTTTGATTAAGCTTCGTATTCAATTTGGATTCATTTACATTCAACATTGTGCAAAATGATTGTTTGGATCAAAGTAACTTACATACAATGGAGAAACAGAAGTGCCTGAAGCCAAAATATCCTGTTTCAGAGCAGGAAAACAGAAATGAGAAGCTATAGCTTGTGCATCTCACCAGATGACACAGAGATGGATACCAGTTATTCTGTGATGCCTTATGGGGCAGGGGGGGAGGAGCGGCGGGAGTTTATTTTTCTAGAACAGCTCAGCAGAAATTGGAGAATAGTTGGTGTCCCAATATTATTTCTATGTAAAAGCTGCTTATATGCAAGATATTTCCACCCCCCCACCTTAAAAAAAAAAAAAAAAAAGAGACCTCTCTTACTGTCCTCTAACAGTAACAATTCAGAGCTCGGTGGTTTTTAGGGTGGCATGTGCTTGTTCATATTTTTTTTGCTGCGTTTTTCAGTTAGGCTCACATTAATATTTGGCAGCATACTGTCACAATTTTTTTCTAACAGGTGGGCATCTACTAACTCATATAAAACATATCTTAACTAAGTTTATGGTAATCCAACATACTAAATGATAAAGCAGTTGCTAAGTTTGAGTAACTTCATTCTTTAACACTACCTTGCCTTTCTCTTTCCCAAGAGCAATATAAAGCACAAAAAACATGGCCAACCATGTATATTGGACCAGATAATCAAAAATCCTCAGATGCTACTAATAAAGCATCAAGAGACTAACAAAAACAAAGGAAGATTGTTAAATTTGTTTAAAAGTAATTAGATTATTCCCAAGGTAAATTATAATGAGATTATCAACTGTTTCAATTTCAGAGTAGCAGATTTCTCTCTTTGAGGTGATGAGAGAGTTCACCTTGAAAAACAGAATTTTACAGCTCTGTTAATTAAACAGCAGAGAAAACTGATTGCATAAGCTCAGTCTAACAGAAACCAGCTAGCTCATTTCCCTCAGTAACAGCTAGTTTGTTATCATGTTATATCTACAGCCAAACTGTCTACTGTTTTAACATGATGCTCACATATGTAGCTTAATAGTGCCATGTGTAATACAATAAATATCAACTCTTCTGTGCATCATAATACACACACACACACATTTAAAATACCACTTACTGTCCTACTGCTACCTTATAAATACTTAGCAGCCAAGATGATCTGCAAGTGCTTTATTGGGTTTCTTAATCCATCAGGTACTGGGTCTGTGTAAATACTATGACAAATACATTCAGCCTTTTATCAAAATGTGCATTACTAGTGTCATTTCTTCTACACAGAAAATGGAATCTGCAGTTCTCATTCCCATTCTTACTGAAACTGTAATCTTGAAAATATGCAACAGTTACCAGTATAGAATTCTTGCTGCAGTCTTTCTTTAGTTCAGTTCAGCCTTGATGAACTCAACTAATATTTAAATGAAAGGAAATCCATTTGACTGCTCACCAATACTCCCACAGGTTATATATTGTAAGAAAAATGCTGGAAATGCCACAATTACCACCACTTTTCTTGCATGCACATTTCTTTCTGATCAAGAAACTTACTTATCTTTCTGCTGGACTAGAATCTGCTTTAGTTTTGTACTGTAGATACTACTGCAACATACAAGTACCATTACAAATAATGGGATCTTCTTTGATATCAGTGGCCAGCAAAAGCTGGGGACCTCAGGGGGCTACTGTGGGAACATTTTTCAGAACAAAAATGTATCAAGTAAAGGTGTAATTTGCCTCAGAAAAAGAAGCAATTCATTATTATTTAAAAAAAAATTGTACAGTTGTGACTTCTACTCCATTTGAATCTTAGCTCTTCCTGCCCTTCTGTTCTGAAACCCCTCATTTTGATAGTGTCAAACATAAAATTTTAACGATGGTCTTTTCTGACTATAAATTGCATACAATCTTAAGGAGGGAAAAGAATACAAACTTGGTTTGCTGGCATGACTTTTATAGAAAAACTCTTTTTCTTCTTAAAGTGTTGCATCAAACATGAGCACATTCTTTTCACATCTGCTGTCTTACCTTCATGAACACCTTCATAAGCACTGTGGAAATAAAGTTATTTGTTTTGTTAAAGCATTTGATTTGCTCAAGTCTATTCTTTTCTACAGAGGGTAGAATGTACATTGATGAAATTTATTTATTTTCCTTCATTTCTGCAGAGACTTTCAGATTAATTCAATTAGAAAATGTGAAGTCCCTTGCTCCCTCAAAAGGACTCTTCCTGCAAAAAGACAGACAATTCCTGGCATTACTGAAACAGTGTAAGTTGCTGCAGACTTTGCGCTTAGAAATTGATACTTCCATAAAATGGCAAACAAATACATTTTCTGATAATAGCTTGATTACCCCTCAATGCTAAAGTGAAGCTACTATACATTAGTATTAAGTTTAAATGTAGTGCAGCTGCTTGTTAGGGCTTTTTCAAAACAATGACAGTATACTGACAGATATAACCACAGCAGAAATTAATTTTGAACTTTGAAACTATCGTACAATTTTATGGAATATTTCTAGCCAAAACCTTTGACAGATTTTTTACAAAATGTTTCTATTATGTTTCATAGCTGGACAGAGTATGAGTACTCAGCTCAAAAAAAATGTATACATACATATAACATATTACAGAAGAGTAATTTGGTTCCTTAAGAAAGAGGTTTTGCCTCAAAGTGGCCACAGTTATTCAGATTAATTTGTGTTTTATGAAGAAGGGATATTTCTGGTATAGGTTTTGTTTTAGTGTATGTCAAGTAAGGCTATTTATCATCTGGCAGAATTTAGCAATCACCACTTTCATAGACACAAACTAGTAAAGCCACAGCAATAGATCAGGCTCCTCCAATTGCAACAAAATGACAAATATGAGACCATGGACTCATCATTTGTCTTTGAATTGCTTCGTAAAAAAGGCGTAGATGAAAGAAATGGTGTTTAAGAATGAAAAGTTAATGGACTTTTGTGGCTACTCCTCAGGAACTACTGCAATTAAGTAAATTATACCACATAATAAAAATCTTTACCTACCAACACCACCACCAAAGAAAAAATAACCCCAAACTGAAAAAGTATCCTAAAGGGGAAGGAACCTCCTTGGTGCTTAAGAAAACAGAATGCTTGCTTGACAATATTTTATATTGTAAAGGATTATTAGTATGTATGTAATAGTATACTTACCAGCATGACAAGAACACAACTAAAGACAGTGCAATAAGTCACCAATTTAGGACATCATTACCGAGTGCTAGAGTTTACCTAAACCACAGGGAGATGTGGATTAGCGCATTCCTTTTTGTCCTTCTGTACACCCAGGCAATGGGAGTAACTGTTCTCCCAACTTCCTCCTGAATGAGAGACTGGCTGGTGTAAGAGTCTTGTGCTCTTTGCCATGACTCAAGTATTGTCTAGGTAGCATTGACAAGCTAGGAAGAAATATCATAGATCAATATTGGACACCATAGCAGGATGTTCGTTATTGCTTTGCCTTTCAAGAATTTTATATTGCCTTCTAGCCCCCAAATCTTTTGGCATACTTTTTCTAACAACAGTGCCAGGAACTGAGAAAATTACATTTCGATATTTCCACTGCACAGGAAACAGATTCAGTACTGCAACTTGTTGCTTATTACAAAGCTTTTGATTAAAATTATTCTTTTCAGACAATATTTTTGTGCTGCCTCTTATAATGTCTGAGCTATCTTATTTGGATTTATGATATATTTTAAACTGTGCACAGTTGAACAGCCAGAATTGTGTTTCTTTGCAAACCAAGAAATGTTGATATTATGCTGCATCACAAATACACAAAGCTCTATGATATTTGGACTCTGACACCTTGCCAAGATACAACTACACAGTGATAAAATAAATATTTCATCAATTAGCACTTTTTCAGGGAGCAGAGTCTTCCATTTGATAACACAAAATTATTAAGAAAGTAATATACCGCAAGTAAGACAGCATTTTAGGAATGCACAAACTCTGGTTAGTGATCTTTTGAAATACACAGAGATTTTTGTGAGAGGGCTCACAGCTGAAGCTTGGACCTTCAGAAACAGAAAAAAAGTGACTCTTTGGGAGCTGCAAATAGCATCTCTGAGAAATGGGTGACTCACTCCTGTGAAACAGAAAGCAGATTTTTTTCTTGAACACAGTAAATGCCAGAGTACTGACAGTCTAAAGAATGGAAATAATATACCCCAAAACAAACATCTGTACAATATATGTAAAATGAACATTAATGGACTGACACATCAGGATATAAAAATTACAATCCAGTAATTACACTCCTGAGTGGAAAGTAAAACAAAACAATAACCCAGAAGCATATGATTTTAATACTGTTCAATTTTGATTCAAGTAAGATATTATTGTTGTTGTCAAACTGACCCCTTTATCCTTCCTATCAGAACACTTGCAAAGTACAGAGGACACCATCATCCTTGCCTTTTTTGGGAGGCAAATATTTCAAAAATGCAAAAAGCAGTGAAAATACAAAGAGCAATGAAAAGAAAAGGCACTGTACTAGAGCAGAGATATTTCAAGTCAAAAAAAAAAAAAAAAGACTTCAAATTTCAGATTCCTTATGGCAAATATAAATACTTGTCATCACAGAATCACAGAATAGTTGAGGTTAGAAAGGATCTCAGGGGATCATCTAGTTCAAATTGATGCTCAAAAGTAAAGACAGCTAGAGCATGTTGCACGGGAATGTGTCCAGCTGGCATGAGTATCTCCAAGGATGGAGGTTGTACCTCTCTGGGCAACCTATTCCAGTGTTTGACAGCCCTCACAGGAAAAACATTTTTTTTTCCCCCTAACTTTTAACAGAATTGCCTGGCTTGTGCCCGTTGCCTGATGTCCTTTTATCACACACCACTGAAAAGTTCTTGTCTCAATCTTCTTTACTTCCCCTTATCAGATACTTAAACAACCTTGTCAGATCCCCCTGAGCCTTCTCTTCTCCAGGCTGAACGGACCAAGCTCTCAGCCTGCCCCCATAGGAGAGAAGCTCCAGTTCCTTAACCATCTGGTGACCCTCTACTGGACGCATTCCAGCATGGCCATAATGTTCTAGTACAAGGAGCCCAGCACTGGATCCAGTGCTCCAGATGCGGTCACTCAGTGTCAAGTAGTGGGAATGATCAATTCCCTAAACCAGAAGGTGATGCTCTTCCTAACACAGCCCATGTACATAAGCCACAAGGCCATATTACACACAACAGTTAAAAGTATATGAAGTCACCAGGTCTTTAATAATCTATAGACTTCAAGCACAAAAGATTAAAATATAATTTAAATCACAGAACAAGCAAAGGCGAGAAAACAGGCCAGGCGAACTTAGTCAAAAATCCAAAAACACAGTCACTGATAGTATTAACAACCTGAAAAGTGACCAAATATAAGAGCCATGAAGATAGCTTTCCTTCCAATTCTTACTAGGAGTCCAGTTAGCTGACCAGCTTAGTGCACCCTTACCATATTAGCACATGACAGCTCACTGTGCAGTCAGCGCTAACACTGTGAATTCGTCTGAAACCTGAAGAAATTCAATGCATAGGAAAATATGTCATTACAGTAGGAAAATATGTCCTATAGACAAAGCTTTTATCTGTCAAAAATCTTTTCACGCTCTGGATAGGACACTCAATATCTTCAGAGCTGTTTTTCTAAACTTTTCTACTTATCTAGGTTTTCATTCATGACGAAAACGAGACCACTTTTCAGTGGTACTATTTGTAAAAAGTTAGGCAAAGTTATTGAAAAGAAAGGTTTCAGTCAAGAAAAAAAATTCATCAAATGGCTTGCAAAATATGACACCTGGGATGCTTTTGCTGCGCCTTTCAGAAATTGCAGTTTATTGTAATCTAACTTTCTGTATGTTTTCTTTGTATATGTCAATTTTATTAACTTCACCATCTGTAAAAAGACTAAAATAGAGAGACATATCATAAAATTAAACACAAAAACACAATAAGTTTTGCACATTTGTCAACTAAAAGATTGTTTTTATTCTATTCAAAAAGCATGGATTTATTTCCTTCCTTTTCCTCTTTGGCATCCCTTCCTAGTTTTGCTTTTGTGTGTATATGTAAATTAGGTGTCTAGGCATATAAATTAGCTACTGGAGAATGAGAATAGATCAGTATTGCATCTATTTGGTGACTTTTACAATAAAGGAGATGCTTGTTAATGTTCGTAATCAGACTCATTTAAATTGATGTCTTACATGGATATCTGAAATCCAAGGGATATTTTAAACAGATTTACAATTAGGGTGAAGTGCTGATCTTGGTAATTCAATGAACTATCTAGATAACAAAAGACAAATGATTAACCCATTGTTTAGCACAAAAGTCTGCATGAACATGCTTTCTGTTGTGCTTAAAGTCATTAGGATTCTGCTCCACTTGTACAAGTGGAATTTCCTACCCAGTTTTTGGCAATAATTACATCTTGCTCCAAACTTTGTGTTTCTGATTCATTTAGAGTCAGTCCATATCAGGTCAACTCAGTTTTGATTTCATTAGGGATGAACATACGTCAAACATTGTTGCCTGAGTTGAGACTCAGATTTTCAAAGATCCACAAAATCTAATCTACAGTGACCTGAAGTAACATTGATGCTTGTCACCTCAAATGAAAATCAGCAAAGGCATTGGAATGGCAGAGCCTATAAGAAAAGCAAAAGTACTTTTGTTCTGACTAGACAAACCCAGAGGCATCCTGTTCTGGATTCGATGCAGACTTTCTTTAGATTGATCATGCTTAGTGGGTTGACTTCTGAGTTTCCTCTTGGATCACAAATGACTGAACCTCAACTACATGCTGAGTTATTGCTGTTTCATCCTACACCTTCTCTGCCTCTCTCAGTGATCCCGAGGTCAATGTGATTCTGTGCGGAAATCCACAGTAAACAGAACGCACATTATAAAGCTACAAGCCAAGCTCTTTCATTGTGCATTGCTACGTAAAGGTATTTAAGAATGACAATAGCGTTAAAACTTTTTGTTTGGGGATTTTTTTAGTTGAATACAGTAATCTGCATATTCTTGAAGGCTGCTGCTCTGAGGCCAGTTAAATACAAACAGCACTATCCTAATCTGCAGAGCAAATATTTGGAATTTTTATGGCAGTAGACTTCCCCAAGTCTCAACACAAACAGAGGAAGAATATAGACACTCAGAGCAACCATCTTCCTATGTCTCCTGCTCAGACCCAATTCATGCTTCCCTCCTGCAGTCCTCCCCCTCATGCTGCTGAATCCTTTCCCCAAAGTAATGATAAAAAGCCACAGAAGCCATCCTACAAAGCAAGTTTCCAAGGAAAAGTTAAGGTAATCTGAATAAAACTTTAGGAAACATACAGACAATGTTTAAAAGAGAACATCACCATTACAGCAGTTAATTTGGAAATCCACAGTAATTCAGACAACAGAACCGACATAAAACAGCAAAAAATGATGCACTTTTGGTAAAAGTTTTCAGTGTGTAGTAGTGTGGAAATAGTGTTGTGTGTGCTTTGTGTGCAGTGGTATGGAAAAGTATTTTAAACGTGTAATGGTGCAAAAGAGGTTTTTTTTTTTTTTTTTAATACCTCTTTGGCTTTAATTTGAAGTACTATTAAGTTTTAGATTCTTAATTACCACCAAACTCATCCTGAAAATCTTAATTTTTAGTTCTGTCACATTTAAAACCTTTGAAATGCAATATGTAAAACCTCAATTTTTGGCAACCATTCCCAAACAATTACATTCGCACAAAGTCCACTTGGAAATTACTCTGTTGATCACTGGGCTATGCAGGTTTTTAAGAGAAGTTTTCTTTCTAGCAGCAGGACCTTGTAGTTTTCCAAACTGCGTAATGCAACAGCATTGCTCCTATGTGCAATGGGAGTTACCTACCAAGAAGAAAGAGCCAAGCAGGAGTTACCTTTATGGGCTTGTGAAATAGGATGTCTTTTGCTTACTCTTCTCTGTGCCACTTAAGAGAAAGATGCTGTCTCCAAGAAGAGTGTAAAAAGTAGCCACACACATTTTGGATTACATCTAGACTTCAAGGGTGTTAAATATCAAACTACAATACAAGACTACTATATAAAAATCCCACCAAGCCTCTCTCGATTTGATTATTGCACGCACTTTCCCTGGCTTCTAAATCCCACAGTTACAGACCTAATAAGACCTTCTTAGCTAAACATGGAATGGGATGCTGTATTTGAGTGGAGCTATGTGGCTTAATTTGCCCCCCCCCCCCTTTTTTTTTTTTTTTTGTGCATTTCAGTCAGCTGAAAGACTGTTGTTGACTTATCTGGCACATCATCAGGGTATGGGGACTGTTCCTTCCCCTAGGTAGATCCTAGGTACCCACAGCAAGACATGGGACGAATAAGATGCTCAGGAGGGTGTATTTGTACCTTGTGCTTTTTATCTTTAGTTATTTATTTTAATCCATAAAGCTCTTAGCAGCTGTGAGGCTTCAGACACTGCTCTCCCAAAATGAAAATATGTTAATACATGTCTAACTCCAGTGCCTTCTCCTGCATGTACTCAGGCTTGAAATCTAGTGCTTCAGCAATATTTCTCTCTGCTATTTTCTCCCTGTTTTTTTCTGCATTTCCTCATAATAGGGAGGAAGAGAGAGGTTCCACTAAGGTTCTTGTTCCCAGTGATTGTTCTGCCTTAGGAGAAGATACTGAAAATATGTACCTTCCTGCACATAAAATACTCATTTATCACCTGCACTTCTAGATGAATGCCATTATAACATCAACTCTTTAAAGTTATTGATCAAGTTCTTCCATATTAAATGGAGCATTAAATGTAAAATTAAGATGTGTCTTACCCTTTCCCATTACTAACTGCTCTCTTCTCCTTCCAGGTAACCATTTCTTGCATAGCTGTTCCACCTCCATCCATTTCATGTATCTTATGACCCTTTTCACTGCAAATTAGTTCCTACCACATTTGAAGTTAAACAGCTCAGCATCACACAGAGCATTTGAGACACAGAGGAGGAAATGCTATTCACAGAAAGTTCCTCTGGTGTCAGAAGTGAAAATTGTACACAAGATTTTGATGTAAGGAGAGTAAAAACAGCCTATGCTGATGAGGAGAAACTGGTCTGTAGAGCTATCCCAGAGAGTCATATGGCATCTTGCAGAAAACAGCTTCATGGCATCTTGCAGAAAACAGCTTCATTTGCC
>NW_010583619.1:2403-28865 GCF_000705375.1 Tinamus guttatus
TTGCCTCCTTGGGAAAAGTCTGGTGCTGGGGAGGAAGAAGAGACAGCTCATCTCACTTTGCAGGCTCAGGAGTTGGCCACCTGCACTGACAACGACCACGACTCCTGCCCCCGATTTCTCTTTTCCCTCAGTGCACTGCAGTTGTCGAGGATTTTGTTCTCATTCTGTGGATGATGGAAAGGATGATGCCTTTGGAACTTGTGTGTACATGAGGAGAATGGATTTTCGTCTTGAGCCATGTTAGTTTAACAACTATCACAAAATTTCTCGTTGTTCTAGAGGATGAAGCACAGCAACTCACCTGATCCTTTCCAGATCTATCTTCCTAGATAATTCTCAGGTATTTCTTATTTGTGTCCATAAATAGAAATAGCTACAAGAAAGACAGCGGCTTACTAAGATAGCTGTGAGTCAGACAGGAGATTACAGCGTTTCCAAATTTAGAGGTTTTGTTCTCTCTATTACTCAATATAGTTTTCTGCTATCTTGAGATGGATTTGTTGGTCTGCTGTGACATTATTATTTAGATTTTACCTCTTCTCTGAGCAAGAAAATATTTTAATGTATAGAAAGCCCTGACAATTATGCTATGGTTAATAGTGGAGTTGCCCTTGAGCTGTGACCAGCCATTCAATTGGTAGACATAGGTTTCCTCCTGCTAAATTATGGTTTGAATGTAGATAACTTAAAAAAAAAATGCAAGTTGATGAGCAGTTTTTTAATGTATCTTTTGCTTTGCCAATGAGCGCTTGGTGAATGTCATTCTGGACAGAATTTGGGACAATATATTTTGACTCTGTAAGTTCTTATTACTCTATATAGTGGTCATTAACTTCTATTTGTATTAAATTAAATTTTTGTGCTTCTGATGGGACTGAACGTTGTCTTTCCTGAATGCTACCTAAAGCACCTCCTCAGGCCCCTCAGTTCTATCAAAAAGAAGCTGCTGTGGTGTTATATAGTTCAGGACAGAAGGTTGGATTGCAAATGCACAGCAGCCAAAGAAATGTCATTGAAGCAAGGGAATTATGTCTCTAGAAACATATGCAAGCATTTACTCCATGAGGTGTCTTAATGTAGGCAAAAAAACCTGAATGCTACCTAAGCTCAAATACTCTCTCTTGTATAAAGTTTGGAGGATCTTTTGGCACATAACTTCCTGGGATCAAATTCCAGCCTAACCGGAAAGCAGAATATGGTATTTTTTTCATAACTCCTCTTTTCTTTCATGCTTGTGCACTTAACGCAGTCACTTCTGAACACTGCAGCCCATCCTCTCAGTCCCCTCTCACACACCAATGTGCTTTCAAGTTTCTGTGTCCCTGAAGCTCTTTGTGGTGGAGAAACAGTTCTACTCTTCAAAGACCTGTGAATGCATGATGAAGAAGCTAGGGATGGGTAAAGAACAGAGGAGCATAATGGCACTCTGAAACTAATAAAGTATCTGTGTGTAGATGATCTTCCTCCCAAATGTACACTGAAGTGCAAAAGAATATTTATGGTTATGCTGACTCTTGAGAAAAAATAAGACAAGGTAATGGTATAACACATTTTTATAGGGACAATAAATAATATATATTATAAGTAAGCTTTGGAGACATAAAAATCCCTCTTTGACAACCTGAAAGCTTCTATATTACCACTATTTCATAATGCACTATAAATAATAATGCTTTCTGTAGACCAAAGCATACAATACACATGAGGCTTTTCAGTCAAAGTTACCACGTTTTCTAAAGGATAATGAACAATTAATTATTGTGAGATTTGGATTGTTTCTATTCTTTCCCAGTTTCTGAATAGCAGCTCAGACTAATCTCTAATTTTGTAATTGCAGATACCCACAAGCACAGAGAAACATTGGTGAAATCAATGGCATTTGGACATCTGTCATCCCAGTCGAGTTATGTCTCTCCAGAGACAAAAAGCAGACTTTTTTTTTTCATTCTGGCAACTCATAGTAGTCCATGAAAGCACTGTGTGCGTGTGTTTTGCACACACACCTCTATTGCAGAATGAACGGTACTGATCTGCATGGAAAATAGCTATTAGAGAGGCCTTTGAAGTACAGAGAGGAGCAGAATTATAACTCTCATATATATGCACCACAACACCCTCAGATCTCAGAAACATCGCCATTGATACTTACTTGTAGATATATTGATTCAGTTGTGACAGCATCTGACTATCGCTATCTCTCCCTCTGTCATTACTGGTGGCTATGTCTAGTAAATAACTGTATTTATTATATTAAAACGGGCACATATTAGCAAAAACAAATCACCAAGTTTCTTATAGTTTATCAGAGGGTGAGAGCTGTATCTCTATGTTCAGAGAAAAGATAACTTCAAGTCTGGAGTAATGTGCTGACTGCCAGCTCAGACCATCACAGAATCCAGCTGCTAAATCTCCTATCTTCATCTGGCACCCAATAGCATGAAGAGGGTCCAGGAGTTTCTTGGTCCTTATGAGCTCTTCCCTTAGAAACCTTCCTGGCAAAGTCCCCGGAATATTCCCTGTCCATGTGGTTATCTGGCCACAGGTTCTCTCCCTAGAAAGGGAGAGAAACACACACTAAATTGCGTCATGCTGAGCCTGACAAAGTTTAATGTTGTAACATTTACTGCTACTTTTTTGTTTTTTTCACATAAGTACTGCATAGAAACACATATTTCATAGAAAAGAAGAATGTCAGCTGTAGGCCAGCTGAATGTATCTCATCATTTTTTTTATTCTTTGTCTATTTCACAATTGTAAAATATGCTTTTAACCTCCATTACATGCTGCTTATCTGCTTTAGACTTTCACTGGCAAACATGGCAAAACCGCTAGTGGCAAAATGATAATTCATTCTGTGCTGTTCCAGAACTCATTATCTAGCCCTGAAACTAACTAACTGGCATGTTTTGCCCATGTCCATGCTTATCATTCAAAACAGAGCAGATGCATCTGGATGGCCTGGTGAGAGTGGTTCACAGTCTGTTCCAGGACCCAAACCATTCTCATGAGCTGAGAGAAATATTAGATAACTTCTGGGTCAAAACTATGCTAATAACCACGCAAAAGTTATGAAGTAAGACACTAAAATTATCTACTCATATCTTGGTGCTGTTTAATTACTAGTTTAAATTTATCCAGGAAGAGCTGGATGCATTGAATATGCAGCTATCTCAATGAATTCCAATATGCAAGTCATGTTTGAATGTGTGCGCATACATATGTGCTACTCGATATGTGTGAAAGCATTACTGTATTTTTTCTGAGGTCTACTCATTTTTCCATTTGGATTGCTCTCACAAACATGACAATATAGCTGAAATTTTCCATGCTCTTTTCCATGCTCACCCCATCCTACTGGCTAGATTGTGGTCATAGGTATTGCTTCCTCCTTTCACATTCCTTCAGAGGCAGACAACTGGGCTAAATGTCTCCTCCAGCCCATTTCTCAGAAACTCTTCTGGGCTCCTGGTAGCTTCCGTGGTGCAGGGCTTGCTCTAACTACAGGAGCTAAAGCTTCTGACCCCAAATGGACTAACTTGACTGTTATTGCACCCACTGTGGCCTCCTTAATATGTCGAAGGTTGGCCTTAGCACTGTATTAATAAGACAGAGTAGTGATCAGCTGAATGTAAGCTACTAAGATGTTGTCCTCAGTCTAGGCAGCTTCTTCAGGTGTTTCTGCTTCTCTTTTGCTTTCTGTAGCTTTTTTTCTCACTGAGCCACGTTAAATCCTGGGTGCTCTGGAAGAAAAGTCCACAGGTTTCCTTCCTGGCTGCTGGCTCCTCCCACCTCTGGAAGGGTCCCTAATAACAGCTCAGGTATCTAAGTCTGAATAGATGATACCATAACTAACATGAAAGCATCTCTGCAGCCCCACACCTTTCCTTCCTTTCTGCTCACCTCGGACAGCACAACCTTCCCTTCTCCCAAGCAGGCCTGGCAGCTGCCTTCAGCTGAGGGCTAGTTCTAAAGTTTGAAGATTCCTCTTGCACAGTAGCTCTAAAATGGCAGCAGATGCTGCTCCATTTCTCCAACTAGCACTTCCACCCTCACTATTTCTTAACTCGATTATTGCAACAACCTCTCACCCTGCTCTGACAAAGCCCATTTTGTCAGAGTTGCTCACATTTATCCATAGTGCTGTTAACTCTCACTGCTTTTCCTGTTACAAGCTCTGGCCCCAACTCCCCTCTCCACAGGTCATTCTTCTGGCTTTCCCTGCATCCTGTAGAAACATCTTGGTTTTGCTCAAAAGCCATTACTGACTTCATCTTGATTAACAGTGCCAGGACACAGGCAAAAGTGCAGGATAAGGCTTTCTGCACTGCTAATCTGCTTGAATGGTCCCTTGTGCAATTATGTAGGCCGGGGTTAACTAGCAAATAGTTCCTAAGAAAGTTTGTGAATCAATATGGGTCAGAACCTATAAACCATGGGCAGTCTGGTTATGGCTGCTCTATTTGCAGGTAGAGTTTAACAGGATAGATGTGACCAGATTGTGCCAGTCCGTCTCAGGATCAGAGGACCAGCTCTGGCATGATCTCAGATGTGTTGTGACTCGGGCCTTTCTGGAGATGAGAAACAGTGGTAGTTTTCTATTGCAGAAAACTGAAGTGTGCAGTCACAGGTAACTGAAATGTGTAATAAAATTGTCATTGTTGCATGTTTTCTCCTGGGACTTACACTCCCACTGTGTTACTTAATTACTGCTGCTTAATATCCATGCGCTAAACAAGCTCTTAGTTCTCCTGAGATTATTTCAGTCACCTTTACCAAAGTTTAATGGTCCAGACAATGATTATAATTTTGTTATCTAGTAATTACTCGGTGAAGTAAACGACTCTTGAGCCTTTCAAAATGCAGAGAGCCATCTGCCTGCACGTTACCTTTTCATGAAGAAAGGATTTTTTTTCAAACTATTCAACACTGCTGTCTTCAAAATCACACTATTTAATTACTAGCTATAAGACACCCTCAGATTTGCCTTTCCCATGTACAATTTAATTGATGTAGTTCTCACAGATACTTCATTTGTTGAAGCTATTATTACACTTAAAGCATTTCTATTGAATTAGTATGTTGCCTATAAAAGAATGGATAGATATTTAAACTTCCAGAGTGAAAGGTTCAGAAATGTATTAGGATATAGAAAAGCATCTGTTACGAGTGACAAATCTTATTACAACATAATATAATTAGGGAGGTCAGCTGTTTTTTGCTCTACTTCATTACAATATTACATTAAACAATTACTTTGCAAACACTAGGAGTGCTGGACTCTGCAGAGAACACTCAACTGGTTTCACAGACATTTGAATAATTAGGTAAAGTTGTGGTTAAAGTATCCATCCACTTACTGCTGAGAAAGACAGAAAACTGGGCAGGGATTCAGGAAACAGATTTCATTTCCAAAACTGTGTCAGCCTGATGGATGACCTGGGGCAGTCACTCCACCTCCTTGCCTTATTTTGTCTTCTAGAAAACAGAAACAATATTCCTGACCTCCTTGATACCTACTGATGAAAAGAAAGCATAAGAGATGACCATTATTATTGCTGTTCATAAAGTGTTATCCTGTAGTTTATATAATCTCTTTCTTTTAGATAAAGAAGCAGTTTTAGGGCTAGTACATGTCATAGTGAATGCTGCTAGTTTTCTTCTGGTGCTCATTCTGCTTTAAACAAGGCACATGACTTTGAGAGAAAATCATATGGAATTGATTCTTTGTTAATAAGATTTTGTATCTGTACATAACATGAACAATTATTATTTTATTATATGTTTCCACTACTTGTAACTGCTTGCCTACTCTCTTAAGTAAGTTTTCTACAAAAGCAATGATACTGATATTGTAAAACTAATTGATGCATTTGCCAAAAAAATAAAAATACTCCCTACAACATTAATTAAACCTTGGAAGTGATTTTAGAAATTACTTGATCACTAAAAAGTGAAAAAAAAAGGATGAGATTATCCTAATAAGTCTATCACAGTTTGTTGAAAAACAAGCATGACATACTAGGAATTTATAAAGTTACCTTCATCTTTATGATGACTACCTGCTTTATGCTTTTAAAACACCAAGTAGCAGTTTTGAACTTACACTGCTTAAGTCTAAATGAGGCATCCATTGTAGCGTATGAGAAGAAAAACATATGATAAAGACTGAAATGATTTCTTTTTTTGCTCAACTATTTTTCTCCAATACCTCTGACAATTCTACAGGAGATGTATGCCTGCCAGCATATTAAAAATATTAGGCAGGATGCATAGAAGAGTTAGAATGATTCACCATGATTTGGAAGTCAGTTTGAGTGAAATAAATTAATTTTCAGCCTAAAGAAAAAAGCTGGTTCTGTTTTTATAAAATGCAGGGTATTATTATTATTTCATTTTGGAATCTTTTAAGAACTAGATATATTGTGAGTCACTTTCCTTATTTTGTGTTATTCTCCCTTTTCATAGCACCTCCCTTCCTGACCTTAGGAAAGTAAGTTTCTCAGTACTGTGTGAAAAGCTGTGGTCCTAGTGATAACACTGATGATGTTTGCAGAGCTGGGAAGCGTCATGAGAAAATTTGTTATGCAGGTGCAGAAAAATCAGATAAGCTGCTTTATTTCAATGGGATCAAAATTGAAACCACATTTATGAATGTGTTTCATATTCTTGAGTCTGTTCTAAGCTCATATGAGGAGGAGGGCATCAGCTGATATGAATCAAGGTGAGGGAGTTTTGCCAGTCTGTATTTGCATAACACCTGCTGCAGGGAGCTCCAAGCACCCTGGTTAGTAATTCGGACCATTAAGGAATTTTACATTAACTCAGTGGAAACACTTTGAGATGGTAATTTATAGGAAGTTAACTCCTAACATCTGCAAGCAAGGACATTTGTGGCTGGCTTGGTGTGCAGAAATTAGAAAGGACACAAAGGAGGCAAGTGAGGAGAGAAGACCCATTGTTTAGAAGTGTACTTAAGAAATAAAAATAATAGAATTGATAGAATTCACTGCTTGCTTAATCAATACATTAAATAGTAACTTTTACTTACATAATCAAGAGATGTTTCAAGAAGACAAGGTATGATTTTTGTATATCACCTTTTAAGAGACGAACTTACAGTGCAATACTTGGGGCAATGCATGGCGCTTTGCTTCATGGTTTATTTTATTAAATGTTGTTGATCATTTTAACAGTTTTAAAATCAAAACAGGTAGTGTTTGGCTATACAAAAATTATAGATTTTTTTTCCTGTTTTTTAGACTGAACTCTGTCAATGTCTTTGGTACAAAAATTATAGATTTTTTTCCTGTTTTTGCTTTAGACTGAACTCTGTCAATGTCTTTGTGAAGGTATTTTGCAACAGATGAGCTATAATTTGTTAATCACTTGGAGGATAATGACTAGAAGACTAATTCCTTAAAGTTCCCTAAGGAACCTCAAGACTTCTTAAAGACCTTTTCTTCTCCCTTGGTTTTGATATTCTGACATTGGGATCCATCACAATTGGCCTTCATTTACACAGCAGAGAGAAAATAGGTAAAGGAAGATTTTTAAATTATCTGTCATGAGTGAGGCAGGTGGGTAGTGTGTCAAAACTTGAAATAGAGTTTTTCACTCATTAAATGTTCAGCGGTTAAGATATGGGGCCACTGCTGATGTTATCCACAAGCTTAGGGGAAAAAAAAATCTAAACAATTAGGCCCAGATTTAAATAATATCAAGAATTACTTGAGGAGAATCTACTTGAGTACTTGAGTAAACCGGGGTCGCATTCAGCAACTGGCAGAGTGCCACATGAGTTTTAATTAGGGAAGCTGAATGGCTATTGTGATACACCATTGTTTCCAAGAGACCATTTCCCAGAGAAAATGGGTTCAGCAAGAAAAGCACTTGTGCTTTAGCACTTTTAAGCACCAGTTAAGGAGAGTTCACTCTGCCAGCACCAGTGCTAAACACAACAGAGTCAAACCAGACTCTCTTCAGATTTCTAAAGCATCAAGCACCCTTACATGTTTCAGTCCTACTATGCTCTGCCATACCTTGGCCATTGGGGTTGCAGCCCATGGCTTTTGGGAGCAGAAAGGACAATCAGTCACTACTGATGGGTTTGGGAGCTCCAGTGCAGCAAGACTGATGGGAGGGAACTTGTAGGATTGCAGAGGGGAGACAGAAATAATAGCTGGTCTCACCCTCTTTGGGATCCAGAAAATCATGTGAACTGCATGGAACATGCTGTCTGGTTTGGTAAATAGCAGTGGATTGGGCAGCAGGGTGTAAAGGAAGTGCTACTGATGAGGTAGGTCTTGAGAATGTTGCAGTGATCAACAGTGAAGCTACGCAAATTAATTTTTAATTTATCTATACATTATTTTTTAATTTAACTATCCCGATCCAGAGTGAATGCTGTCCCTGAAAACCAGGCAGTGGTGACAAGCAGGAGGGAGGTCACTCTAGGAATAGGATACTAATTTAAAAAAGAAAAAAAAATACAAGTTATAGAATGAAAATTAAGGAATGAAACATCTGTAATTTGCAAGCTATGAGCTGGAGAAGAGAATAAATTTTGCCCATTAATAGTATCTGGATATTGCTCTATACTTATTTGAGTTATTTATGTTTTATGCTTTTTGTTTCTCATATAATTATGCCACTAAACATTAGGTCATTACAGTAATTTTTGTCTCTTGGATGGATGGTCAGCATTTCAGCTAGCCAGCCAGATTGCTCCCAGTGCCTGTTGTGTCAGTGTATTTAAGAGGAGACTGTTTTAAATTTAGTGGGAATTATCTGTTTTTCACACCCTCTTAAATCATCAAGACTCCAACATTTCTGTCTTTCTTGTTTCCCAGATACAACACACATGGGCTATTGATTGGCAAACTAGGAGGGAGAATTTCACAATGGAGATTTTCACAGGGAGAATTTCACAGTGATTCATTGAAGCCTGTAGACCATTGAAGTTACTCCCATTTTAAATACAAATGAATGGTGAAAAGGGAGGAGTCAGTTCCATGGATCTGAGTTCTTTAGCTCCTCAGCCACACATGCATGCTGAAGTTTCTTCTCCTATTTCCCAGTTTTGCTCTGGGAATAATGCATTTTGTCACTTTGCTGATGGTAAGTTTTATTGAGGAACATGTAATAACCTGGTATTATTGGATTTTCAATGTAGAAAGGTATTAAATGAGTGCACAATCAAAGGAGTCTGTAAGAAAGAAGTGTCTGGTCTTAACATGGTCAAGCATGTCCATTAACTTTATCTGGCTTGGAAGAAGAAGCAACATGGCAACATGTCATGATTAATTTCAGGGATATTTGGGATAATCATCATCATTGTAGAAGGTGTTTTCTTATCTCATTTCTTACAAGATTTAATTTCTTATAAGATGTATGTTAAAGGTTGTGTATAAACCTTATTTTCATAGTCTCAATAAAACCCCATATTATCTAGCCCTTCCAGACTACCCCATGAAAGCTAGTGAGTTAAAAAATTTGTGAAGCTATTCTGGGTTGCCTTTCTTCTGTGTCTGCAGACAATCTTTGCCTGATAACAGGAAGGAAAGTTGTCAAGTGAGTCTCTGTGCATGGAAATCCAGGCACAAAAGAGCAAACGGAGGTTCCTAGATATGGGCTTACAAAAAGCAGATCTGCCATAAAAGACCAATCATGATGTATAGCTTACTAACATGAAAAAACGAGACTGGGATATAAAAAAAGTAATTTGTTAAGTCAATAACAGAATTTTGAATGAATAATTGGGGGAAAACACTGGATGCATATTATTAAAGGACAAAAGTGTACAAGGTAGTTATGTATTAAATGACAAAGAAAACATTTAATATGACAATACATCTATTGTCGTTGATTTAATGTGCTAGTTGTAAGAAAAAAAAAGCTTTTGTTCAGCAACATGCCTGATGATGTAAAAATTGTGTGTATCAGAAGCATAAGTGAAAAACAAAGAAATGATATATCTCACGGACAAAAGACTTATTACTTTTGAATGGCATTAGCAATTGTTTTTATTCTTATTTTAAGTTTCTTATTTTACCTCTACTTGGTTTCTTACATAATATTAATTGTGCATTTTTTTTTATGGATTTGCAGTTGGTAAAATGCAGGATGGAAAGACTCTTGGAATGCAGGATGTGCCTCTTCTCTTCTGTATGAAAGTGGTGGTAGTCTCCAGAGAGTACAAATGAGAAAAAATGTAGCTACTTCCACTTGCTGTTTGTACTGTCCAGATGTTTTAGGCACTGTCTGCAATGGACAGCTAATTTTAATCAGTGACATACTGTGCTAGATCTACGTTGAATTTAATAGGCTGACTAGTATGGGAAAAATGCATCTGTGTCCCCCATCTCTTTCAGGTGTGTCAGTGCCTGATAGAGGGAGATCTATGGTTTGGCAGTAATGTGCTTTGGTAACATACCTAGAAACCAAAAATAAAATAATGATTTTTGGAAAAGGACTTGCAGCAACTGTGGGCACATCCACTGGGTTCAAAGACTCCTGAGCTAAGAGAAATCTGAGACTCTTTTGCTTGCCTACTGCATTACATAGATATCCTGCCTCCAGACACAATCTGGATATGTTCAAACAGTTCAAGTGTCCCTGCACTTAGCTCATAGGTCTAAGAGAAGCATAGTTAAAACCAATTAAGCTACCTCTGTCTATCAGTCTGCACACACTGTCATTCTTTTTTTATTCATTAAGTGTGTAGTTTATTTACCTCAGTAACACTGCAAGTGTATCTTACTATTTAATTTTTAAATGGTGCCTGGCTCCAGTCATGATTTATGTATGTTCTGTTCAAAGCTGGAGTGGGTCTCACTGTGCTGTGGATGAGCTGTCCTGTGGATAGTGGTACGAATCACACCAGACAGTGCTGGTAAAGAAAATTTTTGGCTGTCATAACCCTGCTTGGGTAACTTCTCTCCCATCAGCTTGGTAGGCTTTGTATTTGTGTGTTTTAGTAAGTTTAAGACTTCTAAGTATTTACTTTGCTGTTTGATTTCTTATTGGAAAATGATGAGGTGATCTGTTTCTTAAAAACTCAGGGTCACACAGCAAGAGAGAGAGCTGGTCCTGTTCCCACAGGTAGGCTAGGGCCACTTGGACTAGCAGCGGCACTGAGTGGGAAGATGTCAGCATTACAGCTGAAATCCTGCCCCTTCAAAGCAGATTGCCTTTTCTGGTAAAGAGACACTGGAAAAATGTCCTGAGCAACCTGAAAAGAACAGAAGCCCAGAAAGAGTTGAGAAGAAAGGGTAAGGATGAAGGCAAGGTGAGATGGTAACTGAAACTCTGTAGGAAAGTGAGACAGAGGAATGGCAGAGCTGTCTAAAATGCATGGGGAACAAACTGAGTACATGGAATTAATTTGTATGATTCCTGGGCAGAAGAAAACACTGGAAGAATTACTGTGTTTAAACAGCATGTATAATAGTTGACAATCATTACTAGAAGAGATCCAAAGACTGCATGTCTAAAAGACATTTAGTGCAAACTATTTTGTACACTTAAGGAATTTTAAAAATACACAAATCGAAAAGATGTAAAGAATGCATGTTTAGCAGATGTTTGTGCTTTAGCAATACAGTCAGAGTGTTGAACCATTAAACTTATTGATTCCTATAATTAGAAAAGCACTTAAGCTATGATTTTGAGTCTTTATTCATTATATTAGTTGCAAGCACTTCTTCAGTGACAACACAACTACGTGAGAAATGGGGGGAATTCAAACATGTGAGGCTCACTGATTTCTGTGAAGAAGCCTTTCTGGTGAAGATGTGAACAAGAAATAAATCACACCACAGCACATGCAAAATGATTATATTCTCTATTTTTAACAGGGTAGTCTTCACAGATAGAAAATAGTACCTTCCTGAGAACAGCCAAAGATAACAAAATACTGACCAACAGATTTGGTTGCTTGGTGTTTTTTCATTGGACACCATCATACCTAGGGTTAACCTGTCAGCGAAGCAGATTTTACGGGTGGGTCATTTTATCGGAGTAACAGGAAGCAGTCAGAAATTCCAAGAGAATCTAGGCCAGCATGCCTTGTGTGTGTGCTTTTTAACAAAAAAAAAAAAAAAAAAAAAAAAAAAAAAAAAGGCATTGTCTAAGACTACAAAGTCAACACCTGCTCTGTAGTCAAATTTACAATTTACAAAGCTGTCTTTTCAGAGTTGCTACGGGTGTTTAAAACCAAACTAATCCAGAATGTAATTGCTGTGACAAGTGTTCAACTACATAATGTACCCAGGGCTACCACTGTCCATTTATCTACTATCATCCAGAGAGAAATGAAGTTTGACTTAGAGCCAGGAAACACTCAGCTTGATCTTTGGAGCTAGAACCTTAATTTAGGCCAAGAGTCTCTGCTACTATTCTGCCTTTTTACTGCTGCATGAAGGAATTGTGGCAGACTGCACAACAACTGAGTGCAGTTCCTCTGCTACTTAATTGTCCTCCAGTTGTAGACAAGGCAGCATATTTCAGTCCCACTGCATCCATATAACATGGAATTCAGATGCTCGGTGTCTTTTTCTGTTAATAAAAACACTGATGAACATTTTTGTAAGTGACTATTGATGGGTTAAAAGTCTTTAGTTGCTTTGAAAATACCAGTCTCCATGATGTGCCTAGGCAAAGGTAGCACTCTGGCCACGTCTCTGGTCTACTTCCTCCCACATGTATACCCTAGAGCCTGTGGAGTCTTCTTTTGCGATTATTTAAAACTCATTCTATAAATTAAAGCCCACAGCAGTATTATCACTCCTACCTTAGCTGCTCAGTGTAGCTTCTCACTTTAAAATTACTATTGCCTCACCTTCCAGCTGAATTGCTTACTTGTTTTCCCAGGCTTCCTCCAATCCAAATGAATTTGTTGACATAGGTATTATGTTTTAACTTTTCAAACCAGGCTAACTCATATTGACTAAAACAAATTATGAAGTGATTGGTTCAAACAGGTCAGTCAACAGATGTGACTGAAAAATATCTTCCAAGTGAGGTCGGTTGGGAGCATTAGCCTCTCCATGCAGTGCAGTTGCCAAAAGCAAATGTGCATACATAGCCTAGGCAGGCCTTCTGGGCTCTGAGCTGTCGTCCGGTTACCTGCACAGTGCCGCACCTGATCTGCTGGGGATACCAAGCCTTGCTCTCTCAGAAAGGAGAAAAAATGTGGTTCCTGTCACCAAAGAAAAATCTGTGATTACTTCTCACTATGTGGCACCTTCTGTTCTAACTTATCATAATATGGAGAAAATTCAGAGAGAACAATGTCAAATTGGGCTAAAAAATGCTCTAACTGGAGCAGTTGACTGTTTAGTGGAAATGAAGGGTAAGATATGATTCAGTGAGGCTTCAGATATGCCCAATAATTGAGACAAATTCCAGACATGAAAGAACTGTCATGTTTAGAAATCATTAAAAACTGAAAAATTACTCTCTCTGAGTGAGCTGGAAGAAGACTATTATTTGAAAAACAAAATAAAACAAAACTTAGAAATTGCATTCAGGAGTTCTTTGTGGGGGTTGATTGGTCATTCAAAAAAATTGATTTGTCTGAACGGTGTTTTTCTATTGTTTCATTTAGTTGAGTGTCTTGACTGCACCAAACAGGCAGCAAAGAGGAGCAGATGTAGCTTCCTGCTGTGTGTTGATCAGTGACTTATTAATTGGCTTCTTAATATTTGAATTTGGAGCTTACTTTTTACTAAACATAATGGAGTTATTACTGATGTTACTACATAATAGTTCATTTGCATGAATTATGTATTATTACTTCTTTGCTGAATAACACTCATTGTGGTTCTGTCTGCGTGTTACAATTTGTCCTTCTGTATGCAGAAAGCCATGCCTAATAAGAGTCCATATATATACACATTTTCTTTTCTATAAGCTGAGCCAAGTGAGGAATAATAAGGCTTCACACCAGGACCTGGTGTAAACAAGCAATCTCATGTTGCCAGTTGCCACAGAGGTCTGTGATCTCTTTGATAGCCTTTTGTCTATCAAACTTACCATGGGCTAGAAATTCAATAGCATTGGTAGAATGAGTGGGCTGGTAAGCTGGCATAGGAAGCACTTGGATCATATCTCACTCATTTGGAGAAACATGTTTGATTGGATGCTCATGGCCAATTAGTTTCCAAGCTGTGTTGTACAACACATTGTATGTTACATTTGTCCAGCATGTCACGCTGCACGCTGTTTCTTTCTCTGTGTTATGGTATGCATTACCTGAGAATACTGTTCTGAGCTAGCTACTGCACAGTATATGTACTAGGTATTTACCAATTATCATGTAAGACTGAGTCTCACATTCAGTTCATAGTCCCATAATACATTAATTCTTATCCTTTGGGAAGTATCATTCTTCTGCACTCAGGAGAGAAAGTACTAATAAAACATTTTCTTTTGGCCTTCCTTCTTCTCTCTCACTTATATTGCTTTCTTTAAAGTGTGCATTTTTGTCCTGGGCATCTTCATAATTTTTACTTCTTAATAGAGGAAGCCAACACCCACAAAACTTTGTTCCTATACCCCTAACAAACAGGATTCTTCTAGTCTTCCCAATGCTATAAACTTATTCTCTGTCTTAATTACAGTAGTTTCCAGAAGTGTTAGTAATCTTACTGCATTACTTCAGGGCATAAAGGAGTAAGGAATACAGCAAACAAATTATTTAGTCTTTTATCTTAAGAAGTATTTAAGCAGTAGAAAATACAGGAACTGTATTGAGATCCTCATGATCCATCTTCTACTAGTATTTTATTTCTAGCAGGACTTTGAGAAAGATTGACAAGGAAGTTCTATGGGAGTTGTCCCTTTGTAAGTTTAACTTCGGTACACGTTCAGTTAATTTCTCAATGTCTCTCTGGACTGACGCTAAGACCTGACTTTATGCTCCAGAAAGGTCCAGAAAGGGAAGGTTAGATACAGAACTTAAACTATTTGGTCTAATGAACAAAAAAATCACCTTAAAAAAAATTATTTATGCTTGGTCTCATCTTACCATTATATTCCACTGTACGTCGCAAATACCTTCCTCACATTTTTATCATTTACCTACGAGATTAATTTACAAGCAGAAAATCATGCAGGAAGGTATATGAGGGAGTTTTTGTCTGTTGTGAAACTGTGCTTTAATGGAAAGAAATATACTCTACAAAACAAAACTGGTAGGTACGGGCAGCTTGTGCTTTAGGCTCTGAGAAAGTGATTGCCTAAAGCAACAATCTGCCTGTGAGACCTAATGATTGTGTGTAGGATATGAGCTATTCAAATGTGAGAAAGCCATCTGACTAAATTATAAATTTCAGAGGTTAAAGAAATTTATGAATATGAATAGAGCATTATACACTAAGTGGAAATATGGGTAACACAGTGGTCTCTGAAACTAGTTTAGACTGTTATTGAATATGTTTTTCTTCTTGGGAAGGTGTATTATTATCTTGTTTTTATATAGGTGACATTGTGATTGACAGATGGAGTGAACACAGTCAAAATATTTCCACAGTTATTAGATTACAATGAATTCTGTTCATCCACCTTCACATTCCCTTCGTTTTTATTTTTTACCCAAAGGGAATGTGAAGGTGGATGAACAGAATTTTCTCACGAACTTTCAGTTCTTGTACTTTCCTGAGAAAATGCTTCCAGACAATGGATTCAAAATACTTTTCTGTAGTTTCTCTGAAAGCGCTCATGCACTTCTCTCCCTGGGTTTCAGAAAACATCATGCCCGACTTCCCCATGCATGGCCAGCCCGATAGGGTAGCAGTTCTGCACTAAGATGCTGACAGAAAGAAAGAGACTTTAGAGCCTGAATAATTAATTGGCCACAAAAATATGATTCCCTAGTTAAAAGAACTAAGACATCCCCTTGACTGTCTGCATAGCAAGATGACATTTCGAGTGCTGTATCCACTTCAGATGTAAGTTGGAGAATGCCTGGAGAAGTTCCACAAGCAAGATTAAGGAATTAGCAATGTTTATAAATAAAATTAACATCTATAAGAACAAAGAAGCATCATCAACCCAGTTGATGGTTAGGAGACAGTTAGGAACAGTTTGGTGATTGTTTGCAGTGAGAAAGAAATATTAGAGCTATCTAGCCTATAAAACAAAGGGAAAGGTATAATTGTTCAGAGGGATACTCTTTGGCTTTATAATCTGCAAATCTTTTAAACTAGTCTAAATTTGGAAAATTGTGATCAACTCAGTGAAGGTTTGGATAACAACCAAATCATAATATATTTGATACCATCATGAAGAGTGCGATGGGGCAAAGAGCTACAATGAGGAATGCATCGAATGTACTTTTTTTTTTTTTTTCCTTGTTTAAGTCACCACAATAAAGGTGGGAGTGGAGAGAGGAAAAGAAAAAGTTCTTTGTCCTCAGTTCATTCTTAGAACTGTGTAGATCTAACTTTAAAGCTGTCTACAGGCAAGCAGCTGGACTCTGAACTCTGAACTGTGCAAACAGGTACCTCCTGATATAATTCCAGGTGTATGCCTGCAACAAGTAGTTGGCAGTTTTTGTGTACAGTTATTGAAATAATGGATTTAAGATGTGTTAAAGTGAAGTCTTGAATCATTTAATTCTAGCAGCTCCTCTAAATTCTAGCAGCTCCTCTAAATTCATGTTTGCTAGTTTTCTCTAGTATATTTCTTTTACCTCATTGAATAAATCATAACGCCAGAAAGCATAAAGATTACAGTTCACAGAGTGTAGCAAGTTAGACCATCACAGCTATATATTACGATGCAAACCCAAGCTATCTATTTATTTATTTATTTTACATTGTTTCCTTTTGACATTCTTTGAAATAAATTCCTCTAAATCACCTGGAAACACAGCACACTGAATTTTTGTTTCCATGTATTAAATTTATTTTGGACTGGGTGCAGTTATTAATCACTATTATTCCATATGAAATATTGAACATTCTAATTAAATAATGATATATTATGCAAGTAACTGAAGTAGAAGCAAAATTCACTGTCCATTATTGTAGCGACAGTGAAAAGTAATAATTAATTGTTTATGCTGTAAATAAGAGGAGATTTTTAATGTTTTATCTCCGGCTATGCTATTTTTTCATAGCCATATTTATCTCTCTTTTTTTTTTTTCTCTTACCATCCAATTGCTATGTGCTGATTGTATTAAAAAGAGAAAGAGAATATCCTTTATTATACCTTGTCACATTGTTCTACAGCTCTTACCTAGAAGAAAATGAAATGGGGAGAAATTAAAGCACAATAGTATTTTTATTCTTCAAATTGTTCAGTGGTGACTATTCTTTCTTTCTGGATTCACTCTACAATAAGCTCACAAAAGCTGCTGTTTTGCTTCCATTAATAATTGCAAATCTCTCTCCTCTCTACTTTCTTTGAGTTGTGACTGTGAAACATCTTTGTGGCATTTTACAGGTGCACAATTTAGGGAGCCTTTAATAAATTTCTGCTGCCATTTTTGCTATTCAGATGCAGAACCTAAAATTAAAGGAGAAACTGCACTATGCATGGTGATTTTGATGGTTTATCTTGATATTCTTGATGCCATGAGCTTATTATGGTTATCCTCAGGTGGAAATGAAGGCTCTCTGAAAGATGCTGCTTTTGAGAGAAGATCTGTGATTTCTTTTGTGAAAAATTCTTTACCTTTATCATTTCTGAGCTTGACTCAGATATCAGATCATGGGCAAAAGAAATACTGCAGTTTTTAGCGTGCTGAGCTCAGGTTCATCTTGGCTGTGCTCACCTTCGAAAAACAGCTGGAAAGTGGCAAGGAGGGAACCTGTATATGCACTGTAAAACATTTTTTATGTCACACCCACCAGGAATCATCTAGGAAATACAGGCAGAAAAGAGAGTGTTTCATGCACAGAAAGACTAACCCTTGAATGGACATTGGCACAGAGAAACACGGACTCCTTCAAAACAGTACTTTTCACTTCCTTTTAAGCATCATCTTACACTTTCTAGAATGGAGGGGGGAAGAAGGGGAGAGAAAAGGGCTGGGGGGCCGGGACAAGCAATTAATTGCAGTAGAGCAAAGCTCCTTTTGTCATGGGGCTGTAAGTCCTCTTGATTTTCTACCAGTCACCTACACCTACTTTATCCATTCAAGTTGAATGGTTTTGTCTGGTATAGGCAGTGGGAAAAGCTGTAGCTGCATAATGTAGAAGAGGGATGGAAGGGTGTTTTCAGAATAAATCACAACGCTGTCCATTTCTGTGTCACATCAAAAAAAGACCATGAAGAGGAAATCAGTCCAAAACAAACAAACAAACAAAAGAAAAAAAGAATGAAAATTGATCAAGACTTCATGTTTCTCTTACAGAAAGAGAAATTGTAGAAAACCACAATCCTGTTGCAGATGGCATTTCTTATTTTCTGTCCAGGTCCAGAGTTGGGTCAGGAATTGCACAGGAGGGTTTCAGGTGGTCTTTGCTGTGCTATTCAGAAGGCACTCTAATCGTTATGCTCCGTACATGCTTAGCTGAACATACAGAACAAATCCACTTAAAGAAGGCGAAAGATATTTGAATAGTTTAAACCATTCCTAAAACACTACTGATACCCTGAATCTTCTTCTGGTGAATTTTCTGATTAAATATGGAAGGAGTTCAGTAGTGCTGAGGGTGAGGAGGAATAAATCTGGAGTGGCACAGTGTTGGATGAAGCTGTTTCTTTAGAAGCACATCTTGATTTCTGTTTTTAAGTATGAACTCAGAACTACAATTGATAAATTAGATTAATCAAAACAGGCAATAGAGAAAGAAGGAAGCCAAAATTTTATTTTAGCCTGCATGTTCCTTTTGTTTCTTTTTCTAATTCATGCTCATTTACTATTATATTATATTAATTGTCATTCTAATTTATTATTATTATTTTACAGTTAATATAGTATATTTTGAATAGCTTATTAAAAGGGATAGAGAAACTTGTCTTGTGATGTGATACATTCACAAAGAACACAAAAGGTTCTACTGTGGTTCAAAATATTTTTGCCACTGAACTCTCCTACTTCTGCATCTCCCAAGGAAGCTTTTCACATAAATTCACAAAGACTTCCCTATAACCAAAAGAAGAACATGGCATTTATTTCATGTTTATCATTTATTTGACTTGCATATGGAGTTAATTTATTTGTGGGAAATGAAAAGTTTCCTCAAAACCTTTCTGAATATAGGCATTGTGGAGAAAAGTTCAAGTAGGTTTACATCAAGAAAAGTTTCTGTAAATATTTTTGAGAAAGTATGGGGTAAGAAAGCTATTTCTTATGTTGTTTAAGATTACCAAAAACTATCAGCCTTTTTTTATAGTTCTCTTGAGCTGGACTGTTTATATTCACTTCTAAAAATATTTTGTATATATTCAGTATATTTTGAAGAAGACTCAGAAATTTGCTCTAAGGCATATTGAAATCTATCATAAATCACTATCGGTAATGGTCTCTTCAGTTTAAAATACCCACCCAGTCCACATGAGTTTAGATCTGCGGGGAAGAGTGGAGTGTCAGCCTGTGTCTGCTGTAGCCCTCTGTAGCCCTCAGTGCACAGTGCACAGTCTTTGTGTGTTAAAAGCCTCATTCTGTCCAATTTAGACATGTTATTAAGGCATCTGTGATAGGACTCCAATTGCCCTATGCTCCATATGCATCCACAAAAGTGGGACAAATATTTCTAGGTGGAAACTCATCCGACTTGTTCTAGACACTATGAAATGGGTTGTCTTGCGCTGTGCCTTGTCCTGTGGCCTCAGACTGGAAGATACGATGGCACACCAAGTCTGTATTGGGTATTTATATCTGGATAGATGACTGGATGATCTATGAATTTTGTGCAAAAGTTTTCAAAAAATCATGTATATTTAGGTCTGTGGAACTCCAGGCAGCATTTGTAAGATGAGCAAATTGCCAAGAGTCTTGCAGGTAAGGAGTCATATGAATCCAGGAAATGTAGTTAACCAAAGTGAGGTTTGTTTTGTTTTTGTCTAAGCACGGTATAGTTAGTATTTTTAGTATTTTGGTCTAATGCAATGCCTAATTGGAATGGACATATAAATCTGAGGATTGAATATTAGTGTACTGTCCCTTTGGCTAATGTTTGTTCTTTTCAAAATTTTCCAGATAAAATGGTGGTATTAGGTCGATGTTGATCTGACACTTGTGCCAGCAATACTTAAAAGTGTAAGTATGTGTGTGTAATTGTTTATCAATGTATGTCCTTTGCAACAGTGGCTAATAATGATAATAATACTATGAAAGCAAATTAATGACAACCATCCCTGCTGCAAACAATCCGAATGTAGGGCTGAATCACTTATGCAGCAAAGAGCAATGTCAGACTTAGCTAGGGAAGATGCGACAGAAAACTTATAGCTGAGGCACAGTACTCATAGAGTTTCTTGCTACCCTTGGCCATAATGCGTTACAGCTTGAATAAATACAGCTAGGAGGACATCTGACAGGAAGTATGATGCTTGACTATTAGAGAAGTTTATTTGAGAGAAAGTGACATTCACGCATCCCTAGAGGGAACTCTCTGTTTTGTTTCGGTTTTCTGGAATGCAGAATGATCTATGGTCTGATCCAAAATGCAAGAATTCTTATGCAGGCACAGAAGAGCTGGAAGGTGAAACTGAAGATGTTAAAACCAGAGGGATGTGGAAGCAGACTTAATGACAAATTTTTCTTCCAAATAACCTTTATCTCCCACCGGCATTGAAATGTAGAGTTGCTCATCGCTACAGAAAATGTTACTGTGCTTTCCCAAATGATCTCTCTTGTGTCACATTCCTAGAACTGGCAATGAGTTTTACTGTCAGAAACTGAAGAAAGAAAGTAGGTTTCTGGGAAACTGGAGCCATTTTCTCTTACTTTTTCCCTTCTCACCTTATCATATATCTGCTGAGCAATCGTTTTCTCTCATCTCTATTTAAAGTATGTTTATATTTTAAAATGGAAAAAAAACTCCTAGATTTCACATTTGATAATTCAGGGCTCTACAAAATATGTCAAGTAAAAAGAACATTTGATAGAAAGCATTTTTGTGTTTTTGACAGAGACCGCCAAGGGACACAAGGGACTGGTGAAGGCTGATTTATCATTCAGGGGCTATTGCCATCAGTGGCACCTCTACCACAAAGAGCAGTTCTTAGTGTTCTGCTTCACCTGAGATGGCACAGAAACTGCCTGGTGCCAGGCGTCTCGCTCTTGGTTTTATCAGACATTCTACAAGTGTGCTGTCACCCTCAGAACGTGAGGAGAAAGCAAATCACAGCCATACCATGAGGGACAGAGCTAAGAGCAAGTCAGCTGTCATCATTTTCTTAATGGGGTTTTTCATCATCATCTTGTCAAGGAGTACTTCTTTTGCAAAATGTTTTTGCTTTGAAAGCCATCTTTATCTACAGTTTCAGACAAGGAAAGATGATTCACCTATTTAGAAGTAAGAAGGTATAATAATTCATTAATATTGTCCGGCCATGTTTTGTTCCTTGTGAATACTTGTCCCTGAAATTTTAATCAAATCATGAGACACGTCTAACTTTCAGGCTACAAACTGATATAACCAGGGCTATTATTATTCATGAGGGCATTGTTCTTACAATTAAACAAACACTTTTAAATAATGATAAGAAATGAAAATAACAGAATCATGGCACATCACTGCACTTTAGCTAACAGTCTAATGTGAATTTGTTGTCAAGTGATATAAGCCTGCCTTCTTGATAAGGGCATATGAACTAAGAAACTACTTGATTAGATGCCCCTAAATTGGGATTGTGTGATATGTTTTCCATTTACATGTAAAACAGAAAAGGAAGACTTTTGTTGCTTAAATTGACTATAAAGGATAAAGTGGGAAGGCTGAGAAATTGAAATAACAGTTTTAGAAGTCTAAAATTGCTAAATATGCACTGTATTCCTTATTTTGTCATGTCAATTGCTTAAAAATATTTTAAACAAGATCGAACAGTCAGAAATGTGCATAAAACCTCTGATTCTTAGGTATACAGAGATTAATGATACTTATAAAAAGGCGGAGATGCTTTTGTGTTTCTACTAGATATAACTTGTGGTTAAAAATAATACAATATCTAAAAGTCAAACTATATATTCATGGCATATGGAAATGGCAAATTTCTGGCCCTAAACTGTACAGGCATTTTCATTAGTATATATCAAATGATCGTTTTGCTTTATAACTGCTTTAGGCAAATTGTGAAGTTTTGCTAGTTAATGACATTTTAAGGAAATCGCCTGCAAATTTAGAATGCAAACTAGAATACTACAGAGTTATATATATGTTCAAAATCTCTGTGTTTTCTACAACCTCTGTATTTTTTACAAGGCAGAGTTTATATAAGAGTCTTATTACATTGCTCATAATTTTTGTTCATAATTTTGAGTTTATTGTTTATAATTATTCTATTCTACACTGGTGTGAAGTTGCTCTAAGATTAACCTAGTAAAATATTGTCTTTTGCTGCATAAGTATTTTCAGGAACAGTACAAGTATTTCTCTATTTTATCAGATATTAACTCAAAAAAATCTGAATTAAAACACTCTTTACTGAGGAATATGAGTTAGTTCAAAACAATCCACACCAAAGGAGGGAATTTGCAAGTCTATTGTATTTCCTCTTTTGTAGGAAGAATCTATATGAACAAAAGAACAGCCTCATCAACAGCTTTTTGGGTGGAATTTTATTAGATCAGATTGAATGCAAGATAGATGAGCTCTCTGAACTCACAGCTGCTTCTAGGGAGCTGCAGGTGCAAACACATGAGTCTCGGATTATTTTCATATTATTGTAAACTAAACCAATAATTGTATTTGGCTAATCCTTTCAGTATATAAAATGAGGACTCCCAGCTACCCTCAACAATCAATTTTCCATTCCCTTCTTCTGTAAGTCTGTAGCCCTCAGCTGCCATCAATTTCTCTAGGGAAAAAGCATTTTAAGCTTATTAACAGTGTTGAGAACGGTTATGAGCACATTTAGCTTACTAGTATAGTCAAAGCTATTGAGTTCAAAGTGTGTGCCTGTTTGTCACAATTATCTTATGTTCTTTTCTAACCTGAAAAGTTTCAACCAAATTCAGCCTTCATGACACAAAATTCAACGTAATTATTAAAATTTGAGAAAAATACCAGCAATTGAAAGTAAGTTTCCTAAAAGAAACTGATTGACATGTTTAATAATGTACAATTTTCCAGTGTAAGTATTCTACATAGAAGGCCCATTTTAAGTCCATTCTTAGAAAGCCATAGTTCTGGTCTATAGGCCCATATACTGTCTATTAGAATATTCATATAGTCTAATATTTAATAATTTCTAATAAAATCATTGTAATTCATGGCATGTAGCTATCTGTGGAGTTATAATACTTCATTGTAAGAGATGACTATTAAGATGAGGTGTTATTTTTTTGAGTATCAGCATTCTACATATCAACTTTCTTTGGCGTATCTTCATTTTATTCATAACAACTTACATCTCTTTAATAATCCATGGTCTGAAAGGGCTATATTTGAGAATAAGTAGGTATATTTAAGTAAAATTCAAAGTATGGAATATATGCTGTGGACAATTTGGTTGTTCACATTTAAATCTGGTTGTAGAAATAAAATTATTAAATGTACTAGTGGTAATTGACAACTAACAATGTTTAATGTGAATAGTGAGACTGTAGCAGTGAAAGGAGATTTCTTTATCATTTCCTGTAGTCCCTTCCAGAAGAAACTTCCAGTAGAGTCAGTGAGTGTTACAAGAAAGATGGGCTGTAATAGTTGACCTACTGAAAATTGAAAAGGCAGGGTTTAAGAATTATTGCAAAGTTCCTGAACCTATTTGCCTATCTGAGTGACAGATAATACTGACACTTTTAAACATTGATTTATTCAAAGAAATGCCATCTCATTATGTGGTAAGTTTGATGGACAAGTCCTCAGACAAGCTGAAACTTTCATCCAAATTTGAAATGCAACAGAAATATTTGGCATTTGGAAGACGGCATACAGTCATCTCAGCCCAGAGTTACAGCAGCAGCAGGGCTATGCTTTTGGAAACAATTACAATAGAGACTTCTGTGGTTTTCTTGGAGTAGACAATGGCCTCACTGTAGTTGCAGACAGTTCTGGTTGGGTTACAACATGATCCAGGAAATACTACGTATATATTTATTACTCTGCAATAAGTCCTCCCTTTAAAAGTCTTTCTCCAAAACAGCTTTCACTCTTCAGGCACTATGCTGCAAGAATTGTTTTGTCTTGGTGGCAGACATAGGCAGGAAGAGAATGGACTACGCAGTTGGTGCTCTCAAAACAGACCTTTTGAGATCACATGAAATGCTACTCTTACAAAGTGTGCAACTGAGCACTTAGCATTTACTTATGGATAGAAACTGCGTCAAAGTAAATGTTCTAGTCAACTGGGCAGAAGTGAGAGTTTGTTCTACAATAGATTAATGTTTTGTCCTGAAAGAAAACATGAAGCTTGAAATAGCTAAATATAGTTTAAAAATTAAAAATAATTTTCAGTCAACAAAATATTTGGTATAGAATTAAAAGACTTGAGAGATTAATGGATATAGAAGAGATTAACAAAATGTACAGCATTTCTGACACAGCACATTTGATAATTAATAACAGATTTAATAATACTTAATTAATACTTATTAATTAATAATAATTAATACTAGCTTCACTCCAATGTGTATCATGAAGGTCAGAAATACTGAACTCTGTCAGAGATGTTTTCAAGTCTATTTTTGGCTGTAACTTTAGTAGAGAGATCATTCTTAGCAGATACTGAACTTGTCTGCAAGAAGAACAGTGGAGAGTTCAGAGAACACCTCAGCAGTGTAAAGACAAGAATGTGATTATTGAGCTGTTTGATTAAAAGATGCTTGGATTTAAGCCAGTGCAAAAAGTTGGACCAAAATAGGCAAGAATATTTAAAGAACTATTGATAAATATTGATACTATTGACACTGCCTCATTTTTTTTTTGATTTTAATTTTATTTTTGATAAAAAAACTTTCAACTTTTGCCAAGTAAAGCAAAATATCTGCATTGGACAGTAGATGTCTATAAAGCTTTATGTACATTCTTGCCCTTTTGAATGGCATGAATGGTATGGACCTTTCAGATTTCCAGTGAATTTCAGATGAGATGTGGTAGAACTATGAAATATGAATTTTGCCATGTCAGAGAGGTATATAAAAAAGCTATCTTGATGTATTTTGATGTAAAGGAGTTTGCTCCTACAAAACTATGATTGTAGCAGTTTGCAGCTCCAGCAAATCTTTGCAGCAATGTAGAGAATATTCATTTTTTCCTTCTTAAGCAGCTTTCAGTTTTCTTTTGGCTAAAGGAATGTGAATGAAAGAGGAAATACGAGAGGACACAGAGGAATGGAGTGGCTCTAGGGTTTGAGGTAGGAAGAGTCTGGCAGGAATAGGGATCTGGATTGTACTGGGAAAAGGCTGGGCAGGATTTTATGGATCTGAGGCAACAGAAAAAGAGAGAAGGTTGGAAGCTAGTACTTCTCTATCTTCATTTTTAACTTAAAAGTTCCTCTTTCTCTTTTATGTCCTTCAAATATGGAACCTTCTTCACTCCATCTGTCACCTTCCACCATTCCTCGTTGCCTGGAAGAAGTGGCCTCTTGCTCTCTACCTCACCAGAAATCTGTTACACATACTGGTCTGTAGTTCTTAGTGGCAGGAATAACCCTAGGACTGTCAGAAAACCAGCAGTTCAGAGCAGTTTCTATATTGCACTAACCTGTACTGGATTAGAGAAATGTCAAGAATATCCTATTAGAATGCAGACTGCAGTAAGATATCTGACTCATTTTGAGGATAAAGTATCTATCTATCTTATTCAAGGTCTATGTGGCAAGATGGAAGTTTAAATTCTGCAGCTTAAATCCTGTTGCACTGCTCTGCTGAATTCTGAGTCAGCTGCCGAAAGGTACACAACTAAGAGGTACTGCCAAATGTGAAAATGAGTTACTGCAGATAAAGACAACATTTAGATAGATGACTGAGGCTGCATCAGAGCATGACATTTTAATATGAATCACTGATGACAGTAAAGAAGGAAAGAAGAAAGTTTCTTATTTCTTTCATATACACTTCAATATTGCCAAAAATGCATTCCCTACAGGCATTCCTTCCAGTAGTCCAAACCTAATATATGACCCAGTTTAATAATACTATTGAAAGCTTTAATGACGGTCTCCCACTTTGCATCAGTTTATCTGTAAGAGAGATTATAAAGTTGCTGTATGGGTTTTTGTGTTAAGAAACTTGATTTTATAAACCTTAAGCCATCAGAAGGTTTGACAATTGTTGTCAAAAGGAATAAGAACAATGACTTCACAGTGATATGTATATAAATAATTGCTGTTGATGTGAGCATGG
>NW_010583619.1:28910-56684 GCF_000705375.1 Tinamus guttatus
TTATTCTCAATTCATTTATAAAAGGCTCAAAAAGTATCTTTAAAAGTAAGAGCTGAAAGTTAATTTTAATGAAAGCTTAACCTGTGGAGAATTTTCTTTAGCTTTATGCATAGACTGACCACAGAAGAGCAGCTTTTTTAATGAGCGTGAACAATTCTCAATGAACAACATTAATCTTCTTTCTTTAAATAGAATATTTGTTTTTACACTGTGGAATGACTACTGATTTTCCGGTTGCTTTCCATATATATATGGGTGTGTATATATATGTATATATACACACAACATAAAAATATGATTCATACATGAGGGTAGATGAGTGTTTTCCCTCAACACCAGTAGTCAGAAAGATGGTTGACTCTTTCATATGATTCATGCACCTGCAATGTTTCTACTAATCATCACTACAATTGCTGAAGAGCACAAGGGGAGAACTTGCCAAAATTTCCCTTTTTCAAAGCGTGTGTTCCTTCTGCACGGTTGCTCAAAAGGTATGTGCGGGTGGGACACAGAGAAAGGAAGAGAGGGGGAGAGAAACCTTGATCTTTCAGATCTTTCATTATATAGATCTTTCATTATATAGATCTTTCTTTACTTTCTTTCATCTATATATTAGTTTATGAAAAAAGATGCTGAAACAACACATACATAGCCAAATCTAAACAACACCAAAAAACACAAAATCAGTTGTTAAGCTTATGATTGCTTCAGAATTAAATCTGCTTCAGTCAATCAGAGGATAGACTGAATCTGCATCCATCCTTCTTCACGTAGGTTCTTCCTGTCTCTGTTATGCCAAGCTACTCTTCCTTTGACTGGCCCTACTTGCATCTCCTTCCAGCTGCTCAGTATCGCTGCTGCTACTAGAGACAATTTTACACAGGTATCCTCTGTATTTCCATCCTCTTTTCCATAGCTTTAGAAGTAATGGTTTTACAAATTCTGAAGGTATCATTATTTGTCATATACCTTTCTTCCATATTGCATTTTCTGAAAACATTTGCTTCTTAGGACACTTAGACATCTGTTGGCACAAATTGTAGATTTCTAAGTAGCACATTCAAAAGACTGTGGAAAAAAATGTAGCTGAGTAGCTAGAGGTGGCTCTATTTATTTTTGAGGGAGGAGTTATAATGATGGTATCTAGTTTCACAAATACATTAAAAGATTAATCATTACAAATAAGTCAGGAACAATCCAAAACAAATTGGCATGGTCCATTAATACAATGTTAAAACAGACAGTTGTTGATAATGACAGTTTTTCTGTACTAAAAATCTATGAAAAGACTGTTTTATATCAGATATATATCAGACTGTTATTATGGATTATTCTAATATTTTAGTAGCTGGCAATAATTTTTCATAGTATACCAAAATTTTGACATTTTATTGTATTATAGTTTTCATTGACCGCTGTGAGCTAAATGTACAGTGCCTTCTGCTGGATGGTCAAATCTAATTTTGGGGGGTGGAAATTGTTCAAAATTGATTATTATTTTTTCTGAGCAACATGGCTTCAGGAAATGAATAAGAAGTAGCATTCGTTTAGGAAAAAAGGTAGGGATATTCAGGCAGACACTAAACATTGTTTTGCTTTAGGATTTTTTTTTCTTTCTTTCTTTTTTTTTTTTTCCATTTCATTTTAGGTTAATATTTGGAGAAAAATAATGTCCTTGTAAACTGAAAGAGAAGATTTCCAGTTCAAGCAACAAGTATATGTCAGTCTTTCTGAAACAAAGTATTTCATTGCAGATCCCTAAAAATGACTGTTCTAATGTGATACATATAAAAGAATATGTATATATCCCTTTGGGTTTGAGTCTTTTTGGCTCATACTTTTTTCATAATCAATCTGAATTCCTGTTCGTTCAGAATTCAGAGATAATTAGTATGCCAGATGATTGCAATATTCCATCATTAGTGTGTCGTAGTTACTTCAAAGCTCTCTCTTTTTCTTTCTTTTGGCAAACAAGCTATTTAAAAATCTAGTTTTATAGCTATGAACATATGAGAAAGCTCAGTAGCCAGTGTTTTTTTTCTAGCAAAATTGGAACAATTTAATAATGATAGCTGAGAAAGCTCTAAAACTTTGAGCTGCAGTAGTGAGAACCCTGAAGTTTGTTTGGTTTGCATCTTTATAGGTGTTAAGTTTCAGGATTACTGTCCTCAGTTAGTTGAGGAAAAATGCAGACACCAGAAATACTGAATGTAGGTTGAATGCTTCCAAATCTGAAAATGATTCAAGTTCAGTGAAAATTTGGGATGGAGCCAGGATTTGTTTTGTTATGTGGATTCAAATCGTATCCCAGATATTCACATGAGGTATTGCTAATCTGTCGTACACCAGATTACCATCCACAATTTAAAGCCTTTATAAATGCAGGAATACGCCTTTGATAACTGAATCCCACAGCAATGATGTAATGGTATTTAGCAGTTTCTAGGCAAAGGTGACAGGATGGCTTGCAGAAAAAAAAATTAATTGTAATTTGTCAAAACATATTCACCTCGATAATATGGAAGCATCAAAACTGATTGGTGCAAACAGACATGTTTTTATATAGGAGTCAAAGCTCATTTGCCTTGTCAAGAAAATGTTTTGTGTTTCCCAACAAGAATTGCAGTCAAAGCATGACAGCTTGACTGCTTGATTGCTTGCTTCCTCAGTTTCTTTTATTGATGCTGTCATATTGTATTTTGCCATCTTTTTCTAGAACAAGCATGTGGGAAATTATTTTCAACATTTCAAGGCATGGCACATGTGTAAGTAAATGGCTGCCAAGCATTCGTTATGCAAAAGCACTCTTTTTTTCCCCTCATCTTTTCTTTCTATCATGCTAGATTTTTTCTCACTGAAAATCAAACCCTCTGAATTATATGCATGTCTAGAGACAATCACCTCTGTCGTACAAACAGTACTGGACTGCAGGTGAAACACAATAGTACCTTAAATATTGCCATCGTTTATAAAAACCCTCATAATTCTCCAGTTATTTTAAAAGTCTTTATGTATATTTCTGCCTTGGTAATAGTTCTTCTATAGGTTTTATTTATAGAAAAAATATTGCTGAGACAGGAATATACATAAAGACTTTTATTACCAGCTGTGATGCACCCTATTCTTCATTATTTTCTGACCCTGTGTGAAAAAAGAGCTCTGTGTGAATCATGTTTTTTTTTTTCAATTGTATCTGTTGCATCTTCATTTTTCCTTTACATTGGCACTTAAGTGCTTCATTTTCCTAATTAAAATAAAGTTTAAAAAGTTTCTTTAAAGTTCCAGCCATTAGAAAAAGCACACTTCAGCATTTACTTACAATTTTCAAAAGCACAATTTGAACTGTGTGACCTCTTTAAGAAGCTTCAAATAGAGAATGATGCCATATAATACAATGAAAATGAACCAAAGGGGGATGTAGAGAGTGACCAGAAACCTGAGATTTTTCAGAATGACTCATGCTTGGAAAAACTGGCCACAAAGATTGCTCAAAATTAACACACTTCTTAACTTCCAATTCAGCTGCACTGCTTGCTTTGTTCTCTGCAGCAATGACTTACCTCCTCCAACCTGACATTTATCAGATGCCTTAATTTGCCACTCTTGACAGTTTGCTTCTTACATGCTGGGTGATTTGTTTATGTCATTGGTTTAAATGAAGGAATATTGAGATTAACAAATGTCTAAATGTAACTGTTCTTCACCTTCAGACTTTTTTTCCTCTGTATATTTGTGATCAATCTCCACACTTTCTTGAAGTCATGGATTGCAAACACTTGCAAATGAGCAACCAGCAGCAGTTCTGGGAGGAGCAGGACCCAAAGGTCCTTCTGCTTTCCCTCCAAAGGCACTCTAGTCTTTCTCACACTCTTACATTCCTGTCCTGAAGCCTATAGGTCTTACGAGTAGTCCTGGAGCACAAAGTACTTGTACTGGGACTAAGCAAGCCATAAGTTTGCATTAATTGTGCCTGAATAACCCGTTACAATCTCCATCCATGGTCAGAGTGACTTGCGATGCTAGGAGATATGTCAGCCAGGGAATCTGAGATAAAGAATTCTGGAGGCAAAAGTCTTGTGCTGAAACGGTTTCACCCTCCATAACATAATTAAATTACCTTTTGAGCCAGAGAGAATAATTGCAGGATAGCCAGTATGGCATTCACATGGAAGGGGAGTCTCTTGTGGAAGCTGTTTAATTACTTTGTTAGGTAGAGGAGAAGGGGTTGGCTCTCTGTTAGCTGAGTTGGCCTGGGTACTTTGTTTGAGAGACTTTCTCCTCCTTTCAGTGAATGGTTAATGACCACAAAGATCAACGACCTTATTCAGGAGGCAGAGAGAAGTTTACTCTGTTTCAAACCTTTAACATAGAGGTCTAAGGACTTTCTTAACCAGTGAAAGATTTTGAATTCAGTTCCCAGTGCCCTGGTTCTCCATATCATGTGTGCTGTTCACTAGCTGAACAAAATGAGGAAGAAAAAAATACCTTATTAGGATCCCAGTTTAAATCATTTAAAAGAGATTTTTTTTATGTGTCTTGAGAAGAGGTGCAAATTTCTGAATCTTAAAGGGAGGCAGTCACTTGAGGATTTTTTTTTTTTTTTCTGGCTAGCCAGGGATTGTGGCAACCTGGCTTTTATAGTAGTCCTCATGTGAGTCATTTTTGTGTTTCATAGCACTGATGGTGTTTTTGAATTCAGCCCAATGTTTATTGCAAGATATGGCAGAGGAAATGTTGGCATAAGAGGAAAAAAAAAGGGTCTGAGGAAGGTTTTGGATTGGTTCACATTCAACATAAAATCAGTATGACCTCTAGGCTTTTTATATGGCTTTCTTCTATTATGTGTTAAAAAGTAATAGAGCCTGCTTTTGGTGTGATTGATCTGCTTAGAGGCATTTTATTTTATTATTATTAATTATAAAACAGAATGGTTGAGACAACAGATTCTTTAATGATGATTTTCTTTTAGTGAAAGCATGAAAGGACATTGCTTTGCAATGTAATTTGGTATAGCTTGCTGCCTCACTGGAGAAATGCATTTCTGTGCTTACATTCTCCTCCCTGAACTTTAAACATGCAAAAATTAACCTTTCATCTGAAATTACTCTATGCCAAGAAATGGAGAACTGTTTCAATAGATAAATAATGGATTCCACAGAAATGAGCACTAATGACTGCAAAGTCATAAAGAAATCAGGTATAATTAGAGTTGTGGACATGTCATTACCATTTTTAAGCAGTGTAAAAGATAAAACTTAAGTAATCAGTGTATGTACTATTACTTTACTGGTGACTGCATCTTGCACTTATTCTGGTAAAGCTGAGAGCAGCACATGCTGCACATGATGGTTCAGAATGAATACAGGATCTCCTGGGTTTCCTGGGTCAGGTAGCACAGAATGCACTGAAAAGAGGAACTCAGAGTGTTATTTCTTGCCAAATGAAATATTGAAGTACTTATTTTTCCTGCCCTCAGTGCACAGCAGCCTGTGAACAATTTTGTGAAACTGCAAGATGGGTTTCGTGTTAGTCATACTTGTCTCTGGTACAGACTCAGGCTGCCAAGCTGCTGCTTTGAAGGTATCAGAGAGAGGTGTGAAAGGAAGAAAAGGTGACATTTTAACTCAAGTTCAGGAAAGCAAAACATTGTGATGGCTTAAAACATTCCTTTTTTTGTGTAGTAACCAACCTTCCTCCCCACCAGGAATTGCAGACATTTTGGAAAGGATGGCAGAAGCTGAAGTTAGTGTGTCCTAGTCATTACAGTTCGCTCTGTTGTACTATCATGATCCCAGCTTTGCTGGTGGTTAAAGATCACGTGTCAGTTGGGGACACATTTTCCATCTTTCTGATGCTGTTACTGCAGTGGTGTTTGGCAGAAAGATAGGGTGGACAGATGGAACTGAAGCTTTCTAAATTGCCTTCTCTAAATTCACAAGATTCATCCATCAGAGCCCTCTATGGCTGCGATTACAAATGCAGTGTAGGGCTTGAGAGCACTCAGAAGTTCAAAAATTCTGTGCAGTATGCCGAGGTGATTATTTTTTCCATTTATTGTTTTCCTTTTACTGGCAATCATTAATATGCGTTGCATCTAGGTAAAAAATAACTGTTTAAATAAACCACAACTCTATGAATTGGAAATCTAGCATGCCCATTTTCATGAACACACATCTTAATTGTTCTGGCATTTTATTTCAAAGATTCTCAAGTTCAAGAACTTCACTACACAGTTTGATGGGGACAACACAGAGGCCTGTTTTAGTAATGAAGAGATTAAGGTAAAAATAAAAATCTGAGGTGACATGTCAGAGACAGAATTATATTATGATTATGATTATGATGATGATGATTATTATGTGGTTGCCCATTACCCAGAATTAAAATATAGAATGAGAAGAGATAGATAACCAGAATCCATCAAATAATAATGATGACAAGGATGATTTTTAAAGCCAATGCCAAAGCAGTATTTGGAGGGAGAAGAAGGGAAGAAAATCAGGAGATTATGATGTCATGGGCAGCAAAAGAGAAACATATTTCAAGAAAAAGAGTAGCTGTGTTGGTAGTAAATCAACTGCCAGGCCCAGATTAATGAGGGTGAGCGTCTTCTGTGATTTGGTGAAGAAGGTTCCTTGTAAGTTTCAACAGGATTGGCTTTTGATTAGTTTACACTGTACTAGAATATGCCTAAAATGAAAGTGGAATATAAGGTTTCCAAGGGTAACAATAACTGATTTAGAGGTGAACGCAGATAGGATGCATAGATAGTTGACAGCTCCAGACTAGAGTTGTGCTCTGTGGAGTTTTAAAGAGAGTGAAAAATAAATGTGATGGAGTAAAGACCAGAAGAGTTATAGTACAGGGTTGCACAAATGGGTTAACCTGTTGTAAATCAAGCTATTATAATTACAAATATATATATAGAAAAACTATGAATACATGAAACAGACCTTGAAGCAAGGTCTTCGGAGTAAAAAAATTACCTGTCAATGACTCAGGGATAAATGTGTCACCTTTTAAAACATGTGCCAGTCAGCTTTCATGCTTCTCATATATAGTCTGCGAGAAATTAACACAGAACAGTTTTCTCCAGTTTTACATTTAGTCTTGTCTGTCTGTATGGAGAAGTTAGTTAGAAGCAAAAGAGGGTTCAGAGAAATCAGGAGAATAGATACATTACTCAGCAGAAGTGAAAGGTAAGAGAAGAATAGTTAGAAACTTTTTAGGTTTGTGGTAAGAGAAAGAAAAAAAGAGGGAAAAGAATTGTGGAGAAAAGGAAAGGAAGTTGAGCTGAGGAGACACAAAAAGTCATGCCAATTATTTCCTGCCAAAATCCTGGGGATATTCTTTGCAAAAACAAATTGTGAGGTGGGAAAACTTTAGTCCAAGAGAACCATATGGCAGAAGTTTTTGGGTACTACTGCAGCATATTAGTGAGAGTTGTACAGCTCAGAATTGGGCTGCGCCAGAAGAAGGGAGGGTCAGTTTGTTTTGGAGGCAGTCAGACTGCAGGATTTCAGCCTCAGATGCTTAAAAGTGTTAGCCCTCTGTATATGCATTTATATGTATATGTACTGTCATTGAGAATTATGAGGCACAAAATCATGAGATGCTAAGTGTTAGTGGGGTTCAATTCCATTTTAGAAAATGAGGACTTGAAAAAGAAAAACCTTGGAAAGATTGAAAGTATAGTGAAAGCTTAGCAATAACCCGTACTTGACCTTCTGTCCAAATAACACAGATTATGACCAAATTACAAAACGGTGTTGACTCAGTAATACTGGATTATAGACTGCAGTTCAGTAGTACTGCTGCAGCAAGGACTTAATGAAAAACAGTCCTAATTAATAACTTCAAAGTGCTTTCTTGCATATGCATATTCATTGTGTGTTTAAGATCCTACCTAGAACAAGCTCTGTGTGAATACAAGCAAAAGTATTAATTATTAGTCTTCACTCAGGAAAAACTGACGCATATGTCTAACAGATGTCCAAAATAGAGTCAAGAGCCATTGTCTCTACATAGCTCATATCAATAGCATTTTTCTGTGTTTGATTCCATTCAGATGATTCATTTTGTTTTAATCTATTACTTGATTTATAGATTAATATTACAATATATTCTTACATTAATATATATTGTATAATATTATATATTTTTATATATAGCTTATGTTTATTTATAGCTCCCTTTTAGTTTTAGCTGAAATAAAAAAAACCTCTAAGGCTAGGCATAGCCATGTACCTATATATTTTGAGATAAGGACTGTCCATTAGAACCACTGATTATACTTTCCATGACTTCATGATATTGAGAAATATTAAAATTAGGCAATAAAATATATAGTTTAGCATGATTTTCAAATAGAAGAAGACTATTTTCTGCACTATTTTTATTAAAATCAGGCTACGTTTCTCAATCCTTCATTAAATATCTAGATTGCTAAATTTTGTTACAGCTCATATTTCTTCTCAAATCAATTGGCAAATATAGCCTGAACTTTCATTAACTTCTTAATGTTTTTACAGTCTCTGACTGTTTGTAGTCTCTGGCTGTGGCCTTGCAAAACAGGACTTTATTACAATCAAAAAGCTCATTTAAAATATCACATGCATACTTAATCCTGCACTTCTCAAATCTGACTGCTCATTTTTGTACATGGTAATATTCCTATGATGCAGTATATGCATACATGTTATAGGTATTTTTATCCAGTCTTTTTTCTAGCAGAAAAAAAGAATTTCAACTAACCTATTGGAGGAAGCATCGGAGTTGCAGTTACAAGACAACAAAATGGAAAAGCAACTTTGTCATTTTGAATGACATCCATAATGAACAAAGCTGCAAATACGATGACTACTCCTATAATTTTGATATAGAAACCATCAGTGAGAAGTATTAACCAAATTATTTTTTCAGAATTTAAGTTTGCAATGTATCATAATTCAGGAGAAAATTGTTACCAGGCAAACAAAAGAATGAAAAATATGTTAAAGAAACGCCATTGTAAATAAAACAAATTGTCATTTGTTCTTAAAAATGTTTCATGAATAACAGGAACATTTGTTCAAATTTTGCTCACTGTATACAATGCCATTTAAATATGTGGCTAAAATATTAGATTATATTCATCTCTTCATGTATTGTATTTAACGTGACCACAGGGATAGACACTTGGCAAATTTGGAAGAGACCTGTAGTAGTCAAAGAACTGAAAATTATGATGATCTTGAATATCTAAACCAAAAATTTTTAGAATTACAGATAGTTTTATTAAGCATAAATTTAAAATATGTTTGAAGGAAAAAGTGAGTGACTGAAGTTTCATGTTCTTTTCCAAACTTGCATCTGCTATTAAACCATCAGTGTTCATATACTGCTGTTTGTAGTAAAGATGAACAGATGTTAGCCTATCATCCTAAGCAGCTGAACTACAATTAGCTTAACCAATTTAAACTTTGTCCTTAAAGATTATGGGTTTTCACCATAATAGAGATATGACAGATATGACAACATTCCTGCCTGAAACTAGAGAAATCAGTTTTATATCAAGCTGAGACCTGTAACTTCAAATGAATCAGAAATACAATACATATTGAAGTCAGTTCCAAGATTCATAAAATGCATATGATAAACAGCATTTTTTAACCTAGAAGGCTCAAAATAGGATTTTTGAACCATGAAGGTAAGAGGTGGTGTTAATTAGAGGGATTTAAAAGTAAGTTCAAATTAAATACTTAACTAGTTTTGGTTAGCCCTGTAACTGTTTGGTACAGGAGAGTTTAGGTCACTCCTCCTATGTGAGGTCTAAACTAGGGAGACTGTGCTGATTCTAATCATTCATAATTTTCATTGGCAAGTAGGCTCATCTCTCCTATCATCCTTCCTGGAAGGTAAGATAATTTTTTACTCATTCTTGAATGGTATCAACCACAGCAGAAGCTGAATAGGAGGGGAGAATCTCCAGATCATTTTGACTCTTTTGTACTTTTTATACTCTTATTGATTTGCCTAACTCTGCAACAATTCATTAAATGAGAAATGCTAATCACAGGATGCTACTAATATTGGGACAACTTCAAATGTCTTTCATATTCTAGACTTTTTACTAGATTTTTCTCTAATCTTTTGAAGAAAATTAAGCCTAGAAATACCATTCTGTTTATAGAAATGTTTTCCTGAAATTTCTTTCTCCTTTTTCCTGCACCAAGACACTTTGCTAAGTTTATTATCTCATGCAGCTAGCTCATATCAAGCAATATAAGTAATAGCTATTCCGTGCATTATGCCAACAAAGAGTACAGAAAGCAAAATATTTTTTTAAATGCATATAATTTAGTATTATAGAACAGAAGCAGCAGCAGGCACTCGAAACAACATTAAATGAATCAGCATTACATACTTTGGATTTTGTGTGGATTTGTTGCATACTAGAAATACCTTTACCATTTCATTTAATTATCCAAGACAAGTATGACATCTTATTGTTTTTTCTTCCAAAAAGAAACACATCTTCCAGATGTTCATCTTCCCGATAAAAGACTCCCTAGAGATGATCATCTGAAATGTTAACGTCTTTAAATCCACTGCAAGTCTTCTGTAAGCACTTTTGTGTTCAAAACCATGAAAAAGCTCAGATTACACTGATATAATTCAGTCCAAATATAGTTGAGTATTAATGCTGTTTCCTACTCCGCAGACCTGCAGAGTTAGATAATGAGCTGGAAGAGATAGTCTTAGGTGGCCCTTGTGCAAATGGTGGAGAAGGATCCCACCACAGGGGGGACTCTCCAAATGAAGTAATGAAACTCTTCAAATGAAGTGTTAGAAAAAACATTGCATGAAAGTTTAATGTCTGAAGAAGCAAGCGAACTACATTTCATGCTCAATTGTGCCTATATGTTGTGCCTTATATGACAGTCTGGTGTTACATCAATTGTTTTCCATTCTTCTAACTTTCTTTCATATACTTTGATATTCTTTTTCCAAGTACTCCAGTTTATGTTGGGGTGATGTTGGTATAACATTCTCAGCTGATAAAACATATTCTTGTTTGTCTGACAGAGTTGTATCAAAAATGGTGTTTCCCCATCATGATTGGCAACATCTAAGCAGCACTTTGAACATTGATCTTTAAGAAAATATCAGTATCTTTCAATCTGTATCAATATCCATCCGTATTTGATCTGTATCAATATCCAGATCAATCTCTAGCAACCTGTATAGCCAACTTGCTCTTTGCTTTTAGAAAATACCTGTCTGTGTACCCTTCCCACTCCCTTTTCAGGTTCACAAGTATCTTCAAGAGAACTTTAATGTCCCATCTCTCTGTTGTTTATTTAATCTGGATTCTTCTTCACATCTGACCAAAGAAGCAATATTGAGAAGGAAATTCCTCCAAGAGAGAGAAAGAGAGACTACTGCTGCCATGAAGATAATTAAACAACTTCTGTCACCATCTGGTTTACCAGGAGTACTTGTAGGGCTCTTTTTGTGACAAAGTGGAAGCAGCGTCTTCAGAGGGTAACACTAGTGACTTTTAGAACTGGTGATTCATCAGTTTCACGCAGAGACCTCCAAAGATATCGCTGTAAAGATGTGTTGCAAGAGACTGAGTCTCAATGCTGAGGAGAAACTTGACCATAAAATGCAGTAACATTATTTGTACATGCCATTTGCTGACTATATGAGTATCTGCTCTTTGAAGAAAAAATAAGTACTTATTTGTCAGGAAAGTACAAATAGATTTAAACTTTAAAGTTGCATCTCAAATGTTAACAAAGTCCTGTTATTGTAACCATAACCTACAACTACAATCATTTTTAGTTCAAGACGACATAAAAAGAGCTGAGGAGATTCTTGCCTTTTATGTCCTCTTTATTTATGCTCAGGCTAAAAAAACTTTAAGTGTTTTGAATGATGGAAGGATAAATTCAGGTGCTCTAGTACAGGCAGGTTTGAGTCTACAAGGCAAAATAATACAGAAACCTCTGTGGTAAATCATCAATTACAGAATCCATAAAACCTTAGATTAACCTCACAAGGTTTGTGAGCTGGAGGGCTAGAAAATGTGCTACTACATTGACACTTCTTTGAAACTCCAGCAGCTGAATTCTGAGATTTATGATGCTAAGATTGAACTGAATATGTGTGTCCTGTGAAGATCCAGCCAGTACCTGATCCCCAAAATTAGAATATTGTAAATAGACCCTGAAATCATCATTAGAATGATCACTAAAAAGAATAAAATTACAAATCCAACAGCATTTTCCATATTATTTTCTTATGATCCTCTAGGCTGTACCTGGCTCATTTTGTTCCCTGAACATTTCTCTAGGTAACTTTCATTTTAAATATTTTATATGGGGACTTTCCCTGAATCTTTTCCCTTTACCAGCCACAGTTCAAAGAAAACTGCAAAATAAACTAAGAGAAAAAATGAAAGAACTCAGTGAAGTGAGACTATACCATTTGGGAGTAGTTGAGATCTGTTCAATCAATGAGGCTGCTGATACTCTGAATGACATAAGAAGGAGCAATAATTAAAGAAGTCACTGACTTCAGCTCCAGACAAAGTATTTTAGCAGATCACTACTCTGATCTCATAAACTTTGCTGGAACCATTATCAAAATCTCAGTCCTGATTTCTCCTGCATTCATCAGCATCAACACTGGCATCCTTGAAAAGCAGAGGGCAGCTGAGCATTTCTGCTGAGCATCATTAGCACGTAGCAGTTAAGCACCATGGTTGTGTTGGGGATGTGAAGTCTAGAGTCAACAGGGCTTAGACCACAGTGTCCACATCACTTTCTCTTTGACAACTCTGCATGTTTTCTTGGTATTTTTTCTAAAAACATTTCCAATTAAAGGGAAGTGAAGTTAGGAAACTTTATGTACAACTTCAAAAAAGTTCTGCCAAAGCTGCAGCTGTTTTCATAAATAAGAAATTCTCACTGGATTGCTCATTTAGAAAATGGGAATATGTCTCTGCATTTGCTGTTTATTTGTTTAAATGTCATGTTTACTGTCTCAGAGCTCTGGTAAAAAAGATTTTGGGGTACCAATTTTGTAGATGTTATTTCTGAAAGGTCGTTCGGAATATCCAGAGAGAAGGTCATAAGGAAACTTATATAAAACTTTTCTTAGTGGCCCAGGTGTGCATCCAGCAGCTTTCTCTCTTACCACCCTGTATGCAGATAACATCTTACAGTCATGGTCTCAGAGATTTCACTCTTCTCAAGTTAACTTCTGTTTATATTGCTCCCACAAGCAATTTCCCATTTGCAATCCTCCTGCAGCCTGACATGGATTTCTGCTTCCTGTCTATTTAGTTAATCCATTCACTGACCTCCCAGGCAGATCTCAGGCAATATTTCTTCTACTTGTACTGGGAAGGTATTCCCTTTTACTTAAAAGTTCTTGTTTAGGGTAATAGATTACTACTCCTTTTGATCAGTTTTTCTATTTTTCTTGGTCAGTGGATTACTCTTATCTACCTTATCACTATTGGCACTTAGCCACTTTCTGCTGTTACCAGTGGGTCTCTGATTTTTTTCCTTTCCACTGTGAAACCAAAACACCTGTAAAAAATCCACTCGAAAAGTATTTTATTTATTTTCTTTCTTGAAATAAGACCATGAAAAATTGCATTCAATATGAAATGTTTCATTTAACTCGAAAAGGAGTATTATCTTAAGAGTGCCAGAAAATGAAAGCAAAAAAAATGGCTATTGATTTATCAACCTTCTAGAAGAGGTATTGGTTATGCTTGTTCCTAATCTAATAGTTTAAGTACTCATATTATTTCTGGGAAACTCAGATTGGTACCAAATTTTCCATAATAAATTGAGTGTCTTAAAGAATATTTGAAATAACTTGAAAGACTTGCAAAGACCAGTCCACTAATCCTTTCTGTCATTTCTACTGGCACTGTTCTACTCTGAATAGACAATAGACTATATGTAGCATAACCGGAGTAACTTCAGTAGGAAAACTGCAAGTAAGACAATTTTGGTTTGTGCTTCTGTAATTATTTTTAGAAATTGTGCATATAAATATGTATATATATGCACACATGCACATCTGTGCACACACATATACACAGACTGTAGCCCTACAAACGCGTACTTGTGAATATATATAAAAAACATAAACACATAGAAACATGTATATACATGTTTCTATATATGTTAACATGTTTCTATACATGTTAAACAGACAAATGAACTTAGAGTTGTTTATATGTTGCATGATAAATAGTATTTTTGCTCATTTTTGAGAAATCACGACAGAAGGGTTCAGAGTGCCCAGCTCAGAATTCTTGCAGCCTAAGGTATGTTGGTCCAAGCTATCGCCAGACCCAAGTGCAGGAGCCGGCATCCTCGTCCAGGCTCATCCAAGTATTCTCATAAACTATTATTTGTAAAAGAGATCAAATGACACTCTTCTGTTTTGTGAAGTCAGTAGAAAAATATTCTCAGATAAAGAAGTGTAGTTGCTAATGTATAGTCTCATACTTCTACAGCTTTGTATATTCCTGGCTATTTTAGGAAGCAGCAGGATAAGTTGCCACATTCTTTTTATTCTTTATATTTCTCTAGCACCTGCTGTTTTACTCTACTGCAACCATTCTTACCTAAGTTTTTAATAATGTTTTCTGGTACTTAAATTTCCTTTTTTTTTTTTTTTTTTCTCTTCTTATGTTCTCTGCTGTTTCTTACTATTAATTGCTGCCATGAATTCTCCTTCTTGCTTATTTTTTGGAGATTTCATCCTTTCCTTTCTCTTCCCCGTCTGCACAACCTTAAAAGACTTATTTGGTGGCTGTGCCTTCTTCCCTATTCAAGAAATGGATTGATTTCCTGAACCTCAGGGGTATTTAATGATTTTTTCAAATGTGTCTGAATTAGAACCATTCCTTTAACTGTGAGGTATTACAAATGCACACTAACCCTAGAAGAGGAATCATTAGTTTGGCCGTTATTGACCATTCCTTCAGATCTGAATATTTTTTCTTCTTGGATTACCGATTCTTCGTGCTTGTGTGTATAATTATGGTACTTAATGAGAACTGACAGAATACGATTAATAGTTTGTAATCACAAAACAAGGTATTTCCATGCAGTTCATATTGAATAGTTAAATTATTGAGTAAAATGATAAATTTCAAAATCAGAATATGAAGTAATGCCTAAAACCTCACCCAACTTCTGATATTTATGTAAATATTCCATGGTTATATAGCTTCAATGACAAATACTTTGAAAATGAACTACATTGATTAACACTGCTATGTGACAGTTTTCTAATAGTAAGCCAATTATAATTAAAGAATTCTGACTACAAATATTTTTCAAAGAAAAAAACATATTTACTTATGTTGGTTATGCAAATACCATCAAAACAGAATTTGTTGTGAATTAAATTACCATAGTAATGCAGGAGTTAGCAATGCCTTTCAGGCAGAATACCACAGCAGGAGTACTGCAAGGTTACCAGAGGCACAATGCCTCATAAATTTCCCAGAAAATTGGGCTAGTATTACGAGTTCTGAGGATGATGATCTGAGATTTGAAAGGTTCAGGTTCAATTCCTGGTTCTACTACAGATTCCCTCTAGGCAAATCACTCTCATCTTACCTCACTTCTCTGTCTGTAAATGGATGATAATGATCCCCTGCTTCATAAAAGACTTGCAAAGACCAGTCCACTAATGTTTGAAAGGTGTCGTGCTGGAGAACATACCACTACCTAGCCTCGTGGGAGTACAGCCGCCTCAATACTCCCTGAAGCCTTTGACAGATCTGATCATCTAGGGAAATTTGCTTGGATTCCTTTTCCCCACTTTGGTGAGAATGACTCCAGTCTTTCTGCTCTAGAAAGTGCATGGGCTGGGAAGAACTTGCAGTGAAAGATTTTTTTTAAAAAACTCATTTAAAGAGTTCCTATGAAAGGATAATCTTTTTTTTTTTTTTTTTGATCTTATTCTCTTTTCACTCTATGTTCTGATTTTGCCGTTGAGACATTTTGATATATGTAACTGGCTAACACAATGGGAAGTTTATCATACTTTTTCCCCTCTTTTTGGATATGCTTGACCAGAGGAGCCCATTTATCCATGGCAGAAATCGCAAGCATTGCCCAAAAACCAATCAATCAAACAAACAAACAAAATCACTATGCCTTTCTGTCCTGCAGTATTACTACTTGAACAGTAAAGTATTGCATTTTTAAAAACTATAAAACTACAGAGAGCTTTAAGATTAACAGAGCTACTATATTATCTGGGCCATATACCATATACTGTTTTACACACATAAATGACAAAATAATATATTACATCTGTTGCTTTGTTTTTATGTTCTAGACATGAATATCCAAGTTTGCCTTCTCCAAATTTTAGTCATTGTACTCTCTAAAATAACTAAGGGGAGATGGTAGAATTCCTCAGCAAAATCCATCCACATGTGCTGAGGGAAGTGTTAGGTGATGGACATCTGAAACGCTTTCTGACAGAGTTTTTGTACTGGGAGGCAGTCAAAAGAGCTCGTATGAGCGTATGAGTTCTTTTTTTTTTTTTTTTTTTTTTTTTCCAGAGAATTGCCAGTGATAGATATACTATCTGCAGTAACTTTGTGCCAGTTTAGGCAAAGATAACGTTCCAGTCCTGATACAAACATGAGTAGTTGGTCATGTTAAAAAACAGATCATCATTGCTCTGCTGAAACTTGATATTTGCCTGCACTATGTTAGGGTTGAATTCTTCTATTAAAAAAACATTGTGAGAAGACAAACCTGAAATACAGAAAATTGAATTCAAATTCATGTGTTTTGTTTATTTTGTTTATTATATTATTTATCTCTCTAGTTCCAGCTTAGAATTCATGCCTTTCCTAGATAAAATGATCTCATTAATGGCGATGATCATTCTGCACATAAATTCTGTCAGTACCAGATTTCCTTTAGCTTCCAGCTTAAAGCATGTGAAACATGATGGGTAAGAGAAGAGACCAAAGTGAAAACATCTTGACTAAGGTGCTAATTTGTTTGAAAAGAAAATTGCTATTAGCATCCCAACAGCAACTGGCTGATAGCTAGCTGCTATGCTGGAAATTTTCCCCATTTCTCTTTTCAAAAAAACTGCACTTAATTATCCATTTTTTAGAGAAATACAGACTTGTGAATATTGTACCTGTGATTCCTGGAGACACTAGTTTAAGGAAATTAAGTCATAAGAATATTCATAGCTATAATTCTTAAATCTGAAAAAAAAAATGATGTTTTTATATAAAGAGTCCAGTCAGTTTACTTGAGCACATCACCTTTATTTAATAGATCACTGAGTAAAGGAATAATTCTTACTCCCCATTTATTAGTAAAATATCTGGGTGCATTCTGCTTCTATTAAATGACAAGATTAATGTCTATCCACTGTGGTGCTTTCTCATTCTCTGCTTAACTTTAATGTTTCTCCAAAATAGTTTAATCAATGGGAATAGTAGCAGAATGAGGTGCAACTCAGCATGAGAGAAAGATGTGAGAGTTGGGGCTGATACAATAAAGGATAAAATAAGAACTGCTCTGCCTACCTGTGCGCTAGAGTGCAAAAGGGCTGGAGAGCCGTTCTGCATTTCTTCCACTTCTCTCCCTTTTGTTGTCACTAATCAAACAGTGTCAAAGCAAATACAACAGAAGCAAGTAGGATCTAATGATGATGATATGGCAAGAGTCCTTTGCAGCAGACTGGCTTCTTTTCAACACAAAATTTAGCCATATCCTGTGGGAGATAGGCAGTATCTCTACATACTCCTGGGAAAAAAAAAAAAGAACAAAGACTCTGGCATTACACTGTGTAGACTTTTCAGCATTCCTGAAGTGGAGGTCTGTGCTCCCTAAGAGCACCAGTTGGAAGAGAATTTGCTCACAGGTGCAATCTTTTGTGTCGTGGATATATTTTTTGTGTTCAGAATTGCTGCTTCTATATTTTTTTAATTTATTTTCTTCAGTAAAGAAAAATGGTCCAGCTGTTACTAAGGTTTTCTAAAAACCGTACTATAGAAAGAGAGGAAACATGGCCATTTAGACATAAAAAGAGTGTATTTGGCATATATATAGATAGCAAATATAGAGCTGTATAAATTTTCAATTACTTCTTCACTAATAAAATTAATGAATCAAATAGGATATATAATGTTCTACAATATAACAGCCTGGAGTGAGGCACTGCTGAAGGCAACCAAGGTGGGATTTTGTCCCTGATACTTGCTCATTATAATTAATTTCCTTGAAACTGCACCTCACACTTGTCAGGGCATTATATATTAGCAAGCCAAGGCAAATTACTTTTTCCTCCCAGATGTCTTTAGTCATTGAGGTTCAATACTGATGCACTACCACGATGTCAAAGGCCTCCTTGCTGAGATGAATGAGAAGAGCTGGGGCCAGAGGCAGTGCCCGGCAGCTCCAGAAGCCTGCAGGGGATGCGTGGAGAGCATGGCAAGCAGCCCAGTCATCTACAGGACCCTCTCCTGGGGGGACATAGGACACATTATGAAGCCTTAGGTATGGTCCTGTAAAAAGGATACTCCACAGCTTGGTATTTCAGATATCTCTTCAAATATGGTATGCTCCTGCATACTTAAGCAGCAAGGACTTACTAAATAAGCCATGCTCACAATATCAGGCATTCAGGCATTGCCTAGCTATCCCTGTGGGCAGCAAGGTTCAAAAGGCACATCCTGATTTAACTCTAAAGAAGTATCAAGTTTTAGTATTTGACAGACATAAAAAAAGCATTCCTTGTGTATCTTACCTACAGATCCTAATTCATAACCATTTCTTTGAAGATATTCACTAGCTTGGGCCTTAGACAAACCACAGCTAGATTAGAGAGTTGTGGTGACATATTTTTCCCTTCCTTTACCCTCAGATCCTGCTGATCTACCGTTTGAATGTTCAGCTGGTTCAGCATTTTTCTTGGCCAAATCTTTTTGATCTGAAATTCCCATAGAAAAGTTTTATGGAAAAAGGACACTCTAGGCCTGGGCATTACTAATCTCCTATATAGGAACTGTGTTAGTAACTATGCGAAAATAAAAAAGAGTTTAACACATTACCTTAACACGTTGTGATTCCTGTATGTCCCTTGCTTATGTGTTTTGTGTATATTTTTGTTTTTTTATACTTCTATTTTTCTCAGGCATAATAGCTGTCTTTTTCCAGTTTGTGACCTTTATTTAATGAGTATTGCTCTCTGTCTCTCCTGTCTTTAACAAACATCCACCAGTCTTTCAGACAATAAATTATTTGCTCTAAACTATAAATATTTGACATTGTTTGTTTTCTCTTAGTCTCTTTATTTTGCCTTTTTTCCTTTTAATGTTGTAAAGCATCCCATATGACTACCAAAGTTTTGTGCACATGAAAGCACTTTCAAATAAGCGCATCCACTGCATCCTGCTTATTTAATACTGAGCTCTACAAATATACAGAAATGGAAAATTGATTTGAATGTATATCTCCATCCTCTTTCTTGACAAGGGTTTCAGTTATTTCTCTGACTCCCACTGTATGTGCAGACAAATCTTTATATGTCCAGGGATCTCTGTAGGCAGCTAGGAAAGGTCAAAGCCTGATAGAGTTCATTCCCTTCCTGCCACTTAGCACAAATTCTTCCCACCATTGGTATGCATTTAAAGCTCTAATTGTCACATAATTTCCCAATAATATTATTGAAATGTCAAAGCCTTTAGGAGTTCTTTTCTTCTACATTAAGCTCTGAATTTCATCTCTCTCCCTCTCTCTTTTCCTCTCCTCCCTTTCTCTATAAATTTTAAATGAATTAAAGCATGTGAATAGAGAGGAGTTTCTTAAAATAAAGGGGCTTCATGTATGCTACTTACTTTTCCAATTATCTCTTATCTGCCTTTCTTCACTGAGGCTTTATCATCTAGAATGTAAAGAAATTTATATCACCAGCCTCAAAGTGACAATCCTTTTTAAATTCTTGTTAAATGTCATTGTACTGGAGCAGTTTACCTAATTAAAAAACTTGCAGATGCTTGCTGCATCTGGATTGAATAAAATATCTCATATACTTTAGTATAAAATTATTTATACAGTTTCAGAACTAAGTGTTATACATGGATCATTTCAGTGCTACTGAGAAACTAATCTGTACATTTGAGGGACAGGAAGGTTAAAACAAATAATAAAGTTTAACCCTGAATCTCTAGTTCCCATTGAGCATCTGATTGAAACGAAGCTTCTATCAAACTTGCTTGTCCATAACTGTCAGGCGAATGTGTCCTCAATGGTAGAAGGCACAGAAAACTAAGGGAGCAAGTGTGCCTGCTGGAAGATTCCTGCTCACTCATTTTCAATACTTAAAATGAACATCCTTGAACAGGCACTTAACAGGTATAATATCCACCCGAGAGAGCTCTATGAAACCAATATATTGGGGTGTATACCTCTGAATGTGAGCAATTCTGTTTTACCGATGATCTTTGAAGATCTGTATCACTGAGCTATCTTGCAGAGAAGGCTGCCTGGATTTTGAAAGTCACCTTTTCTGAAAGTTATTTTTTTTAATTCATTATAATGGCTTAATCCATCTACCTGAAATTTGAATAAATGAGCTTCTTAAACATCTATTTTGAGCCAATATCATTTATTATTTACATATTCCCTATGAAACAAGTTATGAGCATAGTATTTTTTCCAGTTCAATTTTTTAAAATTAATGAGTTCACATGTCAAGACTTTTGTAAAACTTTTTCATGCAAATTATTCCAACTTCTTCTCTTTTCTTCAGAAGTTTTCTACAATATAATAAAATAGAAACTGTCATGCATTTCCACAAAAATATTTCCCAGAGGGTAAAATGCACTTCATTCACCTAAAAAGAAAAAAATGTAATTGCATTTTTCTGAGGAAGTTTTGACAGTTTGGTAGATATATACATGTTAAATGCCATTTTGTTGTATGAATACCATTGTGTTAAGTTCACTTTTAGTTATAGCCTTCACCTTGCAGGAAAAGACACTGTCAAGTCCATGTAAGAGTATCTAGCCTTAAAAGTGCATCCAGAGGGTAGAGGCTGAGGAGCCTCCTGAATGCTACCATAGACAGAGACACCAAGGGCTCCCACTCCCACTGGGCTGCTGATGCAACGCAGAGCCGAACTGACGTTTCCACAAGAAACCCATGTAGCAGAAGGGTCTGGAAACCTCCACTGTAAAGAAGTATCTGGGAAGCCTTAATTCTTTCATGAATAATCTGTTCTAGATATGGTAGAAAAAGGTTCCAATGTGAACAAAGGGATAGTTGTCCCAGGGTGGAGTCCTTTGCTCCTACATCTTCCTAGGGGCACTGGGACATGGGATCCTGGTGATGTGGGGTCCCTTGCACTGCCTGGTGTGTGGGTGCTGCTGAGCAGCATTGCTCATGCACAAGGGGTTGACCAGACTGCTTGCAGCAGGACAACATCAAGGTTTATTGCATATATATCCATCTCAGTCACACTCTGCTAATAAAGCTCAAAAGACAGAGCAGGGAGTTGGGGTTGCTGCAGCTGGACAGATATAACCACTGGTTTCTGTGGTTCCTTTGAGTCCCAGGGGAGAGAAACAGGGCTGGCTCTTTAAGACACACAAGCCCAACTTTTAAAGCAGCATCTGGTGTTACAAGAGCAGATGTAATCTTGCGACAGAGGGAAAAAAGTAGAAATTTCTGGTAATAAGAGACTAGAAGCAGCATGTTATGATTAAAATGGCCTAACCACTCTCAGATGGGTTGAAAATAGGTAACGGCAATCAGGCAGAAGATGGCTGCTCTGAAGTACATCTGTTCCTCAAGCTACCTGATCACATTTACTAGAGGGAAGTTGGGAAATATTTGTTAAATTCAGTTCTGTGTCATTCAAGCACCTTAATGAGAATTTGGTTATATGAGGTTCTCTGCAAGTCGTCTGCTGAATTTACAACGTCTACAATCAAAGTCTACATGATCTTTGGGAACTGTCTATTTGTGTTTTAAGTTTTATTACAGATATACAACAAAACTTTGTAAAATCACATTGTTTAGAGGCTATTTTATCTTACTACTTATTTTATTTTATTTTATTTTATTTTATTTTATTTTGGAAATACTTTATTTAGAACTCAAGTACAACAATATTGTGGCATGCTGTATCTATCTGCAGGTATGTGTCAGAAGTAATAACCACCACATTCATATTTTAGAATAAACATAGTAGATTAAGAAAGGTTAATCCATTCTGATAATTCACATACAGTTCTATTATTGACTCACAAGTGACAGTACATAGGGAAAAGTCATCTGTGAATTTTGAGCTCCAAGTTAAACAAACCTAGACATCATTTTGCTTTCTTCATATTTTACATGAATCCTTTGTGGATTTCCAAAGAGTAAGAAAGTATAGAAATCAAAAGTTCAAAAGTAGTTCTGTGTGCAAAAGTTGTATAAGTGAATAAAAAGGTTGAAATATTTTTAAGTAGACAATCATTATATACAAAATAAAGAGTTCAGTTACAACTATGTCTTTAAAGTCTATTTCTATGCATGAGGTGATAATGTCTTTTTAAAAGATTTATCTTTTTCAAAAGATGTATTTGTCTAGAATTCTTTCCGTATGGTTATGATATAAGCAATTGCAACAAATGTGCAATTAGCTATTAGGTCAAGGAGGGAAAATATTAAATACAGCAATGAAATTTAACATTTATATTAACTGTCCATCTAATATTTATGAATTTTAGATGCTTTTAATGCTTTAGATGCCAACAGAGTTTGGGTAATCTTCAGAGATCCTCTGAAAACCATGTACATTTTCCTTGAAATCATTAGTAAGTGGTTCTTGTGAAACGGCAGAACAAATAGCAGAGTCAAATTACAACTTTCTAGGTAAGTCAAGGGAAAGTTTCAGATACTGTGAGTCATTGCATTTAACATTTTGATGAAGCCAACACTCTTTATACACTAAAAAGCACAGAATTTATTTCCTTTGTCATGAGTCAAACAACTTCTAAAACAGGAGGAATTGCAGACTTAGAAACACTTTGACTTAGCTTAAAAAGCAAGAAAAATTACTTAGAGAAGTGTGTGTCCTTGGTAAAAAGTCAGTAGCATGGGAAAGTTGAAAATGAAGTGGCTCTCCAAGAGTGCATTACGTAACATGGTATGTGGAACACAAGGGCAACCCTAACTGTGATGGGTTATGAAAATAGACTTTTGTTTCTGTCCATGGAAACATACTTTTCTTTTTACAAACTTTTGTGAGTAGTCATCCCTCTCTGTGTCTGACTCATTCTTTATTCATATTTTAAAAGCTTTAAGCATCTGGAAGACGAGCTAATGTCGCACAGCTTAAGTGGTCAGTTACACATCATGAAAAGGTGAAATAGCTATTTGAAACTGGTGTTTCAAAGCCACATTTGAATTGCAATTTAAAAAGTATGAGTAATGCATATCCAAAAAATATAAAAAAAGACTAGAATCCAGAGCAATCTATGCATAAGGAATATTTGAATGAGAAAATATAAAATATGCTAAATATTTTGGAGATATATCTGGAATGAAGAAACGACTAATTGTCCCTCATATCAGTTAAAAAACAGCTGAGAAAACAAAAATCTCTTGAGAGTAGTTTGACTTTGGCAATTAGTTTATTAATTAATTAAAGCTTTCACAAGTCTTTTTTCCTGACTGAAGGAAAAGATCTGCAAGACATGGTATTCTTCCTAATGCAATGGGGTTGGATTTTAAGAGATCTCAGTTCTTGATTCTGTAGTAGTGCTCTTGCTCTCTAGAAAGTTGAAGCATAATCACACTGAGGGCATTGGACTCAATCATGAAAACTGTATGAAAGTGGATGATGATTCCTATGATTCATAAAATATTGGATTAAATTACCTAATGGGCTTCTGGAAATATTCTTAATCTCTTTGTCTATATTTGCCATCTCAGAAATGAGAGCAGTGACAATGCTTTGAGAGTTTAAGCAGCACGACTCCTGCAAGGGACTAGTGCTGGCAGGAGTCATCTCTTGCTGGGTCATTAGGCAGCGCACAGCAGGTTCTCACTTTGTTTTGAACATGGAAGCTGTCTGTAATGACAGTAGTATTCATTAAGTCATAATGTTCTGTGGGTATTTTACGCTAGCAACACTTAGTCCAGTGTTAAGTTAAAATAACAGTGATAGATAGCTGCTACTAGTTATCAACCATAGTTTGTCCAAGTAATTGATCATCAGGAGCTATTGTACTGGGATGAAATACCATACCAGCTCAGTTGTTCTGTGAGAGGGTCACTCAAGCAAATTTCCAAAATACTGTAACAACTAAGCAAATTGTTTAGACTGCAGCCAGCAAATTATACCATTGCTACAAACTGAACTCTACTTCACCACCACACTATAAGTTGCCATTTAGGCACTTCAATCAGACAGTACTGACTGAAGACAGATGTTTAATTATACCAATATATGTCAGCTATTCAGCCAGAATGAAGGGCAAAAGTTTTTAAACAAGCTACAGTGGAGTAATTAAGCTCCTCCGCCTGAAGCTTGAAGCAGATAGCTTGTGATTTATGCACCTGCAGTAAACTCCTCATGGAACTTCTCTCTCAATGATATGCTATGCTTTGACAGGGATCAGCTACACCACAGCGGAATGATTCCTGCCAGGTATTATGAGATGTGTTATAAAACAGAGCAGCCTGCTGTTTAGGAGAGGAAAACAGAGCCTATGGTATTTGTATTGCTTTTTATTTGTTTGTTCATTTTTTACAGCTACTGTTTACGCTGTGATTCTTACTTTGGAAGAATTTCTTAGAAGATTTCCTTTGTTGACTGAGAAACAAACTAAAGAACCCCAAGAGCAAATTTGAAAAAAAAAATATATACAGATAAATAAATAAGAAATAGGTGCTAGCTCCATACTAATGCTGAATGGGTTTTTACTTCTGTATCAAAACCAAAAAAAAAACAAACCAAACCAAAACAAACCAAAACAAACAAAAAAACCACACACAAAAAAAACTGTGAAAATAAATTTCCTATAGATGTTTTAGAATAGGTTGTAGCATATTAATTTGCAATTCCCAGGGAAGTATCATATCTTCCTAGCAATAAATGGATATGAAAAGCGGCACATCTGAGGCAGTGCTGAGATTTTGCCAATGAATTTTTTGGTTGCTTGGCTGGTTCAGCTATACAGAAAAACCATTAAAAAAAAAAGAAGAAAAAATGTTGACAATCATTATGAGTTTCCTTATCCTCTGAACAATCAGCAGGCTCTGTAACATAGTGAATCACAGTAACCAGGCAAAAGTGCTGAAGTCCACAGATTCACAGGGACAGATAGTAGTTTGCCATAGTCAAAGATCTGAAAGACCTAAGTAAGGTCAACATTCTCTGGGCGATGTGGTTAAGAAACAGGAACACTTCTGCCAGAACATTTACAGAATCTCTTTTCTTTTCCAAAGATTTGTGCGTTATCTATGGGTCACGTATATCTAACCACTAAGAGATAGGTCCCAATAACTTACATATGCACCTACACTGCTACAGTTAAAAATGTATTTTGTCTGGCAAGATCTAAGCTATAATGTATCTGTATCTACAAAGGCACATGATTGAGATAGATAGGAGATACTCAGATTAAAATTGTTTTACAGTGACAATTTTGAGTATCTAATTAAGGGAGTTTGTCTGGGTACAAAATCATAAAACAGCAACTAAAAAGCAATAAAGGATGCCAGCTACTAACCATAGCAAAAATATGCCAAAAAAATAGGAAGGAAAAAAAAATAAAAGAAAACAAGAACTGGTGAAATTATTAGTTTTGTATAGATTCATTGCTAACACTTATGTAAAATATTTTAGTTAATCAGACATATGCTATGTTTGTAGAGATGGATTCTATATATAGCCGATAGTCCTGTAAATCAAAGGGAAGATGCATTCAATTTATCAAAGCATTCCTCAACATCTTACCTTTATCTGATTCTCTAAACTCAAGACTGAGTTAGGGAGAGCATTTTAAAACTTGAATTTGTTTGCTTTTATACAGAAATTCTGTAAAGCATTTGTATGGAGGATTATCCTGTGAGAAGTTATCTTACAAAAACATACATAGTATCACCACTCAGACATAAAATCTCCAAAGCTAATTTCATTTTCTGTCTGCCTAAGAATCTTCCACTTCATTCCTGATCTGATTAGCAAAGTTGAACATTGAAACAATAGTCAGCCTTTCTCACTGAACTACGTAAAAAATAACGCAGAAATCTATGCATATGAGGAGATACATGCCAGAAAGCTGCCAAACTAGGGGGGAAAAAAAAAGCCAGTAAATACATCATACCAAAGCTGTAATTTTTCAGAGCAGTTGTGTTCATTTCTGGTAATTTTATTTAATTTATTTATACTTATATTTATGTTTATTCTTTATACTCATATACTACCCTGCCTTCTTAATATACTAATTGAGTGTGGTTTGTTGGTTAATTCCGCTGTTATGGCCAATAGGAGCTCTGAGCTATCTTAACTGTTTCTTTGACAGAAACAGAAACAATCCTTAATATGCCAGTTTACAAATAGCTGGGAAAATGAACCTTAGCAGTACAATAACATCCACCTAGTGCAGTTTGTTTCATAGACTTCTGATGTTTGTCCATAAAGGTAATTTTTTTTAACACCAGTCATTAACTTTCTTAAGTACGATCATTGATTTATTAAATATTTATACTATGGTTTAATGACTGTTTCACCTAGCTGTAACAAGCAGCACAAAATATTTACCCCAGCTCCATGGTCCTGCAAATACCATTGCTCAGATGAGTTAAATATCTATAATTATTGTCAGATCTCTGTTAAATAGCATCTCTTAGAATAGCTCTTTGGATTATTGGACTAAATATATTTTATCATCTGTTGTTTTAATTCGTAGGTATATAATATCAATATCAGAATTATTATATGTAATCCTAACGACAAATAATATATGAGAACATATGCTTTTGTGTTCTTTTTCTGTGTTGGCTGTTCTGTTATATAAGTCTGGCAAAGTATGAAAACTGTCACAGAAGGCTGGACCGTAAACGTTTGCAAAATCATGAAGTATGAGCATGAGGAGAATGCAGACCTGTTACTCAATATATGAATTAAGGAGTAAGCAATAAATTAAAAAAATGATTTAAGACAAGTAAAAGAAAACAGAGTTTTGTTACATAGTGCATAGTGAACTTTCAAAATTTATTGACCATAGGAAGCTTGAAATTATTATTATCAGGTTAAAAAGGCATTAGATAACTTCAAGGACAGCTTGTTCATAAATTGATATTGAAAGGAAAGGCAGTTACATGCCCTGCTCTATCTCTACTACAACTCTTTGAATGAGGGAAGGTTATAAAACGAATAGAACACTTGTAGCAGCCAGGGTATTTGTTATATCCTATAGCAATACCCTAAACCTATAAAGAAATGCCATTAAACTCATATGCCAGAAATTACCCATGTTGTTCAAATATCCTAGGATGTCAATCTATGATTGCAGGTAGTACTTGAATAGTTGGGCTGCTCCACCATCGATGTGAGTATATACTACTTTTTTATTTTCTTTAAAATTTACTTTTTTATTTTCTTTTTTATTTTCTTTTGATTTCAAAGTCTATTTTAACTGATGAGAAGTGCTTATCGGGGTTTGGGGATTACTTTTATAGGCTGTGTGCACATGTGATGACGGAAGAG